>NIVC01002069.1:0-207254 GCA_002269645.1 Macrostomum lignano | reverse complement strand
CAGTCTAAAGTTGTGATAATCTAAAAGTCTGTGATAGATGTTGCGCAAATCATTAATTAAATGAATTCATTCTAATAAACAGCTGTTGGCTACTCATTCTCTGCCGCTGCACTATAAGGCAGTTTAAATGTGCAAAACTGATTGGCTGCCCGTCAGCTAAGCAGTCACGCAGGCACTGTACATCTTAGTGAAAATGGTGGAAGAAGTACCAAAACTACTTTGTATAGCTGCACTGAGTTATAACTTTCTTGACTTCTTCAAGTACTGATGTTGCTGCGTTCCTTTCACAGCTAGCTGAATACTCGTACTCGAGTTCCTTCGCCGCTGTTGAATATAAAATAACTAATTCAAAGACATCATTGGGGGTACGCAGGAAACGATCGAATAAATGGGATAGTCTCTTTGGCTAAGTACTTGTTAAGTTTAAATTCATGTGAATTTTATGCTTTCTATTACTTATTGCTTGTTACTAATAGCCTATGATTGACAGCCTTGTTGTATTCAGAATCCTGCGCACCCCGAGTACGGTATGGCATATATTTTTTAATAAGCAAATGCATTTGTATTATAATAGGAAGTAAAAAGAAGAAAGTGGAAAAAAAAAGAAACTGAACTGACAATATTAAATAAATAAATAAATACTAACAAATGTAATAAAATATAGAGCTTAACAAAAAAATTACGAACGGCCACTTTGTACATTAAAAAGATTCAGAAAAAATAAGTATGGCAATTGAATCTAAATTGATAGGAGCCTGAGCATTCTAAAAGCTCCCCCCTGTATGAAATTCATTTAGCAACTCTGTCAAGAAACAATTTTGCCACCACCTAATCGTTTTTGTTAAAAATTTATCACTTATAATTTGCGACACTCTCAATTTGGCACTCTCATAATTTATGACTCATATTTTATCCGACTCATAATTCGTCACACTCAATTTGACAGCCTGAATTTGCACCCTCTTAAGTATTATCGCACTGAAATTTGTCACTCATAATTTTTCACTCCCACTCATGATTAATGACTCCTTCGCATAATTTTTCACCAACTCGCTATCATAATTTGTCACTCTCTCTTAACATTTTTCATTCACTCACTCAAATAATTTGTTACTCGGTCTCATAATTTGTCACTTACTCACTCTCAAAATTTTTCAATTCTCTCATAATTCGTCACTCACTCTCATAATTTGCCACTCACTCTCATAATTTGTCACTCACTCTCATAATTTGCCACTCACTCTCATAATTTGTCACTCACTCTCATAATTTGCCACTCACTCTCATAATTTGTCACTCACTCTCATAATTTGTCACTCACTCTCATAATTCGTCACTCACTCTCATAATTTGCCACTCACTCTCATAATTTGTCACTCACTCTCATAATTTGTCACTCACTCTCATAATTTGCCACTCACTCTTCTAATATGTCACTCAAACCTATATATTCTTTCATCCTGCCTATGATTCAGTTCAGTTCAGATAATAGTTAGTTCTGCTTGCCGATAAGCTGACGCAACACGATGTTTCTCGTACGTCCGCCTGGAGCCCGAACTTTAACGCCATCGGCACTCCGCGCACGACTCAGAGCCACGTAGAGCTGGCCATGCTGAAAGCAAGCTGTCGTCAGGTCGACAGCGTAGGTGCCCAGCGACTGGCCCTGGCTCTTGTGGATGGTCATGGCGAAGCACGGCCGGATCGGGAACTGCAGACGGCGGAAAACGAACGGGATCTCGGTCGGACTCGGCTCCTGCGGAATCCGCGGATGAACACCTGCCGCCCACGGTAGATGCCAGTGGCGACCTCCGCGAGCAGGACGTTGTCACGCAGTTCGCGCAGCAGCAGCCGAGTCCCATTGCACAGCAGCGGTGGGTCCAGATTCCTCATCATGACGACCGGCATGCCGACCTTCAGCTCCAGTCGGTGATGCGACATACCGCTGGGGTCCAGCCGGTTCAGCAGCTCCGGCGGAAAATTGGTGGCTGCCGTGTCGTCATTCGGAATCGAGTCGACCGACAGGTAGACTCGGCTCTCACCGGGAAAGAGCGCTAAGCAGGCGGCGTTGGCCTCGTCCACCGTCCTGTTGAGTGGCGCCAGGATGCTCCGCTCGCGAACATCTGGTCACGCTGCGCACTCGGCTCAAAGGACGGGTAAACGTGCCGGATGAGCTGCTCAGTGGTTGTGTCCTCGGGCAGAAGGATCTCGCTAGGCAAGGAGACCATGCCCTCAACGTCCTCTGGCAGCTCCCCGTTGCCAACCTGACAGTGAAAAGTGGAATGAGTAGAAATTTTAATTTTTATTGAGTAGAAATTTTACAATTTTTTTCTACAATTTTCATGCTTAATTAGAGCATAGAAACTCCATAGATTCTCACCTGCATAAGAAAATCTGCGTAGCTTTGGAGAGCCGAGCCGCCCTCCAGCCGCAGATTCCTTGTGAGCTGGTGCTGCCGGAAGTGCCGCCACAGCACCGACCGATTCAGGCAGGCTTCGATCGTGTTGGCCTGCGTCCCTCCGGGCACAACAGCAAGCAACTGGCGAAAGTCGCCAGCCAGCACCAGCAGCGCTCCCCGAACGGCTGCCCACCGTGCAGCAAATCACGCAAGAACGCTCGACGATCTCGAGGTCTTTGCGGTGCGTCATCGGAGCCTCGTCCCACACGATGAGGCGGGCGTTCCGCAGAATCTCCGCCAGTTTGCTCCGCCTGCCGATGGAGCAGAAGGCGCTGTCCTGCCGTACAGCGCAGACGGGGATCTTGAACCTGCAGGCAGGTATCGCGAGGATGGTCTATTGTGATGATAAATTAGGCATGACTTTCTGTGCTTAAAAACTAACAGTTTATAAAATGATTTATGCAGACACAAAACTCACATCGAGTGGGCGGTTCGACCTCCGGGAAGAATAGTCGCCGCGATGCCCGATGACGCGACGGCAACAGCAATTTGACGCCTTGCTCGAACCGACTTCAGCAGAAGCGTGAGCAGGAACGTCTTGCCTGTGCCGCCAGGAGCGTCAATGAAATGCAGCCCGCCGCCGCCGGCCGTCAGATTGGACTGCACGGCCTCGAAGACAGCTCGCTGCTCGTCAGTCAGGGTAGCGACCAGCGCATCCACTTCAGACTGCAGCTCAGCAGCTTCTTGCAGCGTCGGCAGGCAATCAGAAAGAAGCCGAGTCTGGATATTGAGAAGAAGCTGTAATCAGTAAGCTATTAAAGGTTAAAAACTGCATAGCACTACGTGCATATGCAGTGAGTACATACTGCACTACGTGCATAGCAGTGAGTTCATTTACTTGATCCGCTTCTGCCAGTGGTTCGGGAAGGCCGTAGGCAGACAGCTCGGATCCGCCCATCCGCTCCAGCCGCTTCTGCAGCGACCGCAGAACTTCGGCCATAGCAGCCTCGGCGCTCAAGCCCTGGTGCAGCAGGTCGCCAGCCATCTCGCGGAAAACTCCTCCCAGAGCTTCGCGGGGTCGCTGGGATCGCCGTGCGCCAAAATTGCGGCAAAAAGTCGGCGCAGAGCAGCAGGCATCCGCGTCTGGGCAGCTTCGGACAGGCACAGCTGCCAGTGCCTGTCATCCTCCAGCAGTCCGCGAGCCTGGCAGGCGGCCTTGAAGGTCGGCAACAGGACTCCATCAACAGTGCGCAGAGCCTCGAACGAAGTCGGGCCGCGCACATTCACCAGCAGCAGGCGCGCTAGAAACAGTCGCCCATCCGAGGACTGACTGTGTAGATGCGGCCGATGTTGCTGGTCGTCAGAACATCGGCTGGCTGATCAGCAGCGACTCGACCGCGACCTGCGCGATGCCACTGGTGCGCCCTGGGGTCCCAGGTGAAGTGCCGGGGCACCTCCTGGTACAGCAGACCTCGGGCGATTTCGTCATGGCGACAAAGCTGGGCGGGTAGGAACAGGAAACTGGGCGTTTAGGAACAGGAAGGAGCAAAAATTGAACAAATTGCACTCTGTCTGCAAAACTCACATCGAAGAAGGCGGTCAAAGTTGTGGCCTTGGGCGTAGCAGCAATAGCCTGAGCCGTCTCGTCTGTGAAAAAAACTCGCTGCTCGTCCTTAAGATGAACCGCGAGCCTGATCACAGGGGGTATCGGCTGTGCACCTCGAAGCCCAGGATGGTGTTAACTGCCTCCATTGGACCGATGAACCTGCCCAGTAGGTATTCGTCGATCTCGTCGATCTTGTGTCGCTTTGCGGAAGTCGCAGCAGCAGCAGCAGCAGTCCCAGTCGACGTGGACGGACCGGCGATCGCCAGTGGTCCTTCAGTGGCCGAATCAGCGCTGGCATTCGCAGCAGCCGCCGACTCCTTGCGGATCTGGTATGCTGCCATGTCGCTACCCTTGGTGATGTACTTCACCACGTACTTGATGGCCCGAACTGTCGCGCAGATCTCGACATTCAGGTGACAGCGAAACTCGCGCAGCAGCGCTGGGCAGTACGGCACCACCCAGCGGTTGTCAAAGGTGAACATCACCCTCTGACCGCCGCGCAGCTTTGCGAGCTTCGTCACGTGAAGCCGCCCATCTCGACGGATCTGCGGCAGTAATGCGGGTAGCCATCCTCCTCGACCTTCGTGGCGGCCAGGAACTCCCTCGGGTAGCGCTTGCTGCACCTGCCTTTCTCCATGCACGCCGCGGCAGAATTGAGCTGCTGTCCACAGGGACCGTGCAGCATGTTCTCCGCCACCAGCTGATGCAGGTCGGCGTCGGCGACAGGGTCCGGGATCTCCGCGCTGATGACGGCGTCGTACTGATCCGGCTTCAGCTTGTTCGCCAGCCACAGCAGCGCGTGCACGTGGGGAAGACCTGGTTGTGGATAAAATTTATTGATAATTGATAATCAATAATTTTATTGAAATTTACGAAGTTATGGAGCCAACAGTTAATGCTACAGTTTAAAGCTAAAAAGTACACTTGCCTCGCTTCTGGTACTCCAGCGAGCAGACTCGAGCCAGAGTATCTCCAAACAGACTCTTCAGCCTGTTTAAGAAGGCCTTCTTCTTCAGCTCGAACACCCGGGCGGTGATGTCCGGCCGATCGACGGCAGTCTGGCCCGGAAGCAGCTCGGCCAGAATTTCCGGCCACTTCGGGTTGCATGTCATCGTCAGAAACAGGTCTGGGCGGCCAAAGGCGTGAACATACGCCATGGCATCCTGCTGACGCTCCAGACGGTACCGTGGACCTCCCACGTAGCTGGAAGTAAGAATGACACGCTTCCCGACTTCCTCCGGCCTGCCGTCGTCCTCGTGCAGCGCGTCTCGGAGACCCCGAAGACTTTCAGACACCAGATCCGTTTGGTGCTGCCGGATGTACGTAAGTCGCTCCGACTCGATCTTGGCAGCCTGGTCCACCAGGTACTGCTGGAAGAGCCGGCGACCGTACAGCAGGCTGTTGAACTGGCCTGGTCGCACCTGGATCAAGTAGGCGTAGTACTTCATCATGGTGATGCCTCGATCCTTCTTGAGCCCAATGTGCCAGCGTCCTCGCCGTACGGAAGCAGCAGCACGTACTCCAACGGATCGTAGGAGCGATGGGTCTCAGAGATCTCCTGGAGGCCTGTGAATGCAGTTCAAATGCAAGAAAAATGTACACTTGAATAGCCGAGAATGTGTCTATTATCTGACTTTGCAATGCAACCCAAATTTTAAGTCTTTTAAGGCGCTTAAAGTACTTACCACCACCTCTCAGACGCAAAACCACGCTCCGCCATTGCGCTTGAACTACGCCATCAGCATCGCCAAGGTCCGTCAGGATGCCGACCTCACTGCACTCGGGCAAGTTGAAGCGTCGGACATGCTCCCCAGATGGGCGGGCATCGGGGTTGATGACGACCCTGGCGCTCTGCAATTGCGGGTCGCTGCGCAGCAAGTCGACTGCGGACTTGAGGCTGCGCACGTAGCTGTTGCAGTCATGCAGAACAGCTTGCAGCTCCCGCAGCAAAGTGTCGTTGAGACCAGCCGTCCATTGCAGTCTGTTCTGCAGCTCTTGGTCCACAAAGAAGACCTGGCAGAACCTGGCCGCATCCCCCGGGTCTGGCAACAGGCTGCCAATGCGATGGTGCATCTGACCATGGAGGATGAAGCTCGGGTTCCACCCGGGCTGCTCACGCTGCCTGGAACCAAGCGAGGTCATGTGGAGCGCGCCGTTGTACTTCCTGATGTCCTTCAGGAACTGCGGGCTGAACGGATGCTCGCCAGTCAGCAGTCGCTTCAGAACATCAGGCGGGTCTCGGCGCTGCTCCAGGACGGTCTGTCAGGGAAATGAAAAAAGACTCAAGTAGCTTTATGTTGAAACGGGCTGCAGCAAATCACGCAATTGTCTTTGAATCTATTGATGGTCAGAGGCTTTGTACAATATTGATTTTATAAAGTAATGATCGGTATAAAAAAGCATCAATGAGGCAGCAATTTAAATAAACTAATGTTGAAAATTTTAACTCACCTTTCCTGCATGGCAGCAAATGCTAGCTGGCTCGTCCTTCCAGCGTAGCGCGCTGCAGTGAAGGCATTGGCGGTCCATGCGACCGAGCACATGTGGCTGGTGTGCCAGCTCCAACAGTCTGTGGCAATGAAATAAAGAGCAGACGTACATGCAGTTAGTATAATAATCCTAAAGAATGAGCAGCTGAGCATAAGGATAGCAGAATAAAATATATAACAACCCTACCTGTCTCGGCGCCTCTCTGCCTGTGCATGTAGTCGGCGGTCGTGGTCTACCGCGGACTCAACCGCACGATTCTTGCTCTGGCGCTGCCGCTGCGCCTCCAGACGATGCTGATGGACGGCCTCGTCTTCGCTTGCCGACCTTCGGCAGAACGCAGCCGGTCGTGGTCGAGTCGACGCTGGCGCTCCGCCTCGTCTTCATCATCACGGCTTTCGGCTGCACGCAGTCGATTTGACTCAAGGCGATGCTGGCGCTCAACTTCGTCTTCAACCTCGCGGCATCCGGCTGCACGCAGTCGGTTTGACTCAAGGCGATGCTGGCGCTCCACATCGCCCTCACCCTCGCGGCTCTCGGCCTTATGCTGCCGCTCCCGCTCAACGCGCGCTGCCCGCTCATCAGGTGTCTCGGACGCCCTGCGCCTCTTGGCATTCGATGCAGCGCGTGTAGAGCGGGAAAGGCTTCCACGACCACGTTTTGGCATTATAATAAGTTTAAGTTATAATATAAAAATAAATAAATATAAGCAAATGGCGAATAGCACACAGGCAAAAAGCAAGAAGCAAAGGGCAGAAATAAGCAAAAGTATAGAAATAGGAAGATCGGACGATTGGTGAGAATTCTATTATGATATCGAAATAAATGAAACTGAATTGAAAAATCACAACGTTAAGTAAGGGCCCAGTGTAAGTAGAAGCCCAATGTACATTATCTTTTGTCAATAAAAAATAACTTAAGCCCCCAACCCTGCCTCCCCCAATATTGAATAGCGCAATCGATTTCTTAGTCAGTCAGTAAGAGTATCAATTAAAATGATCGCGCAATCTAAATCAACCATCCAATACACAGCGACTGACCCCCTTCCAATACGCAGTGGCAATTAAAAGTTGAACCGCCCTCCCCCACACTGTTGGGGGGTCGATCAAACCCCCATTGAACCCCCATAATGAGTGCACTCTGAAGAAAGTTAAAAGTATGGAAATTGTTTTTTGAATGCTGTGCTTTTAGTTTTCATATTTAAAGCAAACAACTTATATCCCTGAACTCAGCGTTGCAAGTTCTTTCCAGCAATATAAATCTCTCCTCTTAAAGTTTAAAACTCGAAGAGCAGTTGAGCAGTTGAGCAAGTCGCTGTGAGCAGTTAGCGTTTGAAACTGTGTAATTTAAAGCATTGAAATATCGAGTGTACATTCACTGCCTGCTAAAGAGGCTCGCAAGTTTTTATTGAATTTCACTGCCCAGCTATTACACAGGGCAGCCTTTTGAAAGGCAAATTGATGGCGCAATCCATTTCTCAGTTAGTCAGTATCAGTTATATGCATTGAATTTCACTGTGCAACAAATACACAGGGGCAGTCAGTTGAAAGGCTTGTCTTTCTGAATATAAAACCAATTGAATTTCGACCCAGTAGCCATATAATTGCGCTTCCTACCCACCCACCAACCCACAAAATACGCACAGTTCAATTTGGCCGATGTGCAGTTAAGTGAAATTTATTTTTTCAGCCAGGGTCCGATTGTACACACGCAGCCACTGAGAACGCGACCATCCCCCACTGGAGAGAAAATGCACTGCCGAGATAGGAGAAAGTTGTGGCGCAATCACTCAAAATTGATACATTTTTTCAGCTTCGAGCAGAAAGAGGGGACAAATAAGATTATCAAAGGTCAGAATTGCTGCTTTCTGCTTTTTTAGGGATCTTAAAATTAAAAAATGAAAGATTAAAATAGCCTAAAGCCATCCTCGGAAAATTTGCAGTTTTCCCATATAAGTTTCAACGCTGAGTTGCAAGTATTCTAGGAGGAGTTATCGAACTGACATACATACAGACAAACAACGCACCACTTTTAGTATTAAGACGAGTGGAACTCCTCCTTCGGAGGAGAAAGGGGAAGAACTCCCATCACCGGAATTCTGAAGGGGAAGAACTCCTATCAGCTGAAATTCCATGAATTGAATCCCATCTTCCAAATCATTTCCAAATCCTCTACAATCTATCAACTCCCATCTCTCATCTCTTGCGCCCTGCGCTCTGATTTTTATTTTTACTCTCTTCTTTCTCCTCACTAATTACTCCTCTTTACACTTTCATCTCTCTCATCTCTGATCTTTCATCTCCTCCTCTCCCTCCTCTCTCCCTTCTCTCGCTTCTCTCTCTCCTCTATTCCTACTCTTCTCGCTTATCTCTTCTCTCTCTTTTCTCATCTCTACTCCCTTATTTATCTCTTCTCCCTCGTCTTTCGTCTGTATCCTCTCCTGTCTACTCTCCTATCTTCTCTCTTATCTCTCCCCTTTTCTCTCCTCTCTCATATCTCATCTCTACTCACTTATCTATCGTCTCCGCTCTACTTTCTCTCTTCCCTTTTCTCTCTTCTCTCTGCTCTCATTTCTCGTATCTCTTATACGCTCTCACCCTCTCCTTTCTTATCTCCCATCTTTCTTCCCTCCTTTCTACTGCATCACCTGTCTCCTCGCCTCTCTTTTCTCTCCTCTCCATTCTCTCTTCTCTCCTCTTATCTCCCCTCATCTCTTCTCTAATCTCTAATCTCTCCTCTCTCATATCTCTTCTCTACTCACTTATCTATTCTCTCTCCTCTGCTCCCCTTTTACACTTTCCTATATGCTCTCACTCTCACCCTCTCCTTTCTTATCTCCTGTTTTTTACACTCCTTTCTACCACCTGTCTCCTCTCGTTTCTCTCCTCTCTGCACTCTCATCTTTACCCTCTTCTTTCTCCTCACTACTTTCTTCTCTTAAATCTCTGATCTCTGATCTTTCATCTCTCTCCTCTCACCTCTCACCTCTCTCCTCTCTTTCCTCTCTTCTATTGCCTCTGTGCGCTCTTATCCCTCTTTTCTTCTCTGTCCTGTCTCCTCTCTGCTATCTCATATCTCCTCTCTCATATCCTCTCCCTTCATCTCCTCTCTCCTCTTCTCTTCTTTCTTCCTTCGTTCCCGCCTTACTACCCTCTTCTCTCCCATCTGTCATGTCTAATCTCTCCACTCATTTCTACTCTGTTTACTATCATCTCATCTCTCTTCTCTTTTCATTCTTCTCTTACTCTCTTCTCTGACTGATTGAAGATGCCAAATCCATCAAGATCCTCTCCGCGAAGCAGAAATCCTGTCCGTGCAACTGAAAACCATCGAAATCCTCTCCGTGAAACTGGACTCCTTCGAAATCCTCTCCTTGAAACTTAAATCCATCAAAATAGTCTCCATAAAACAGAAATCAATCATAAATTATCTCCGCGAAACAGAAATCCTCTCCGTGAAGCTGAACATCATCGAAATCCTCTCCGTGAAACTGAACACCATCGAAATCCTCTCCACGAAACAGAAATCCTCTCCGTCAAAATTAAAACATTGAAATCGTCTCCACTAAACTGGACTCAATCGAATTTTTTGCCGTCAAACAACTCAACTCTCCGGATTCATTGGTTAGGGTTAGGGTTAGGGTTAGAACGCACAGCTTCGTGTTAAAAGGCACTGATAAAAATATTGAACTAATTGAATCAATTCATTGCGCAACCGATTTCACAGTCAGTCAGTATCAGTCGCAGTTAAAGTTAACAAAAACATTGCGCAATCTAAATCAACACTCCAATACACAGCAGCAGTGAGAAGTTGAACCCTCCCCCAACTTTATCTATTACGTCTCGCAAAACTGAGTACGATTTTTGCAGAAAGTTAAAAGTATGGAAATAGTTTTTTAAATGCTGTGCTTTTTCTTTTCATATTTAAAGCAAACAACTTACATCCCCGAACTCAGCGTTGCAAGATCTTTCCAGCAATATAAGTCTCTCCTCTCAAAGTTTAAAACTCGAGCAACAGTTTGCGTTTGAAACTTTCTGATTTAAAGCATTGAAATATCGATTGTACGTTCACTGCCTGCTAAAGAGGCCCGCAAGTTTATGCATTGAATTTCAAGGTTCAACAAAATCACAGGGCTGCCTATTGAAAATTAGAACACAAATCTTTGCGCAATTGTCTATACAGTCAGCCAGTGAGCCAGGGTCCGATTGTACACAGGCAGCCATTTAGAACGCCCCATCCCCCCACTGGAGAGAAAATACACTGCAGAGATAGGGAAAAGTTGTGGCGCAATCACTTGAAATTCATGCAAATTTTCAGCTCCAAGCAGAAAGAGGGGACAATTAAGATTATCAAAGGTCAATATTCAAGTTTTCTGCTTTTTTGAGGATCTTAGAAATTAAAATTTCAGAATTAAAATAGCCTATAGCCGACCTCGGATAATTTCCAATCTTCCCATATAAGTTTCAACGCTGAGTTGCCACTATTCAAGGAGGAGTTGTCGAAATGACAGACAGACACACAGACAGACAGACAAACAACGCGTCAACTTTAGTATATACGAGGCCAACTCCTCCTCTGGAGGAGAAAGGGGAAGAATTCCCATCACCGGTACTCCATTCCCTGAAATGCCATTCCCTGAATCCCATCATCCAACTCCTCTCCGCGAAACTGAACATCATCGAAATCTTCTCCGTAAAAGAGAACTCCATCAAACACCTCTCCGTGAAACTGACATTCATCAAAATCCCCTCCGAGAAATAGAAATCCTCTCCACCAAACAGAAATCCTCTCCGTCAAAATTAAAACATTGAAATCGTCTCCGCTAAACTGGACTCAATCGATTTTTTCCGTCAAACAACTCAACTCTCCAGATTCATTGGTTAGGGTTAGGGTTAGGGTTAGGGTTAGAACTACGCACAGCTTCGTGTTAAAAGGCACTGATAAAAATATTGAACTAATTGAATCAATTCATTGCGCAACCGATTTCTCAGTCAGTCAGTATCAGTCTCAGTTAAAGTTAACAAAAACATTGCGCAATCTAAATCAACCCTCCAATACACAGCAGCAGTGAGAAGTTGAACCCTCCCCCCCAACTTTATCTATTACGTCTCGCAAAACTGAGAACAATTTTTGCAGAAAATTAAAAGCATGGAAATAGTTTTTTTAAATGCTGTGATTTTTCTTTTCATATTTAAAGATAACAAATTATATCCCCGAACTCAGCGTTGCAAGATCTTTCCAGCAATATAAGTTTCTCCTATCAAAGTTAGAAACTCGAGCAACAGTTTGCGTTTGAAACTTTCTGATTTAAAGCATTGAAATATCGAGTGTACGTTCACTGCCTGCTAAAGAGGCTCGCAAGTTTATGCATTGAATTTCAATGTCCAAAACTTCACAGGGCAGCCTATTGAAAGGCACAGATAATAAAACAAATTGATGGCGCAACCGATTTCACAGTCAGTCAGTATCAGTCTCAGTTCAAGTTAACAAAAAGTTTGCGCAATCTAAATCAACCCTCCAGTACACAGCGCCCGACCCCCTTCCACTACGCAGTGGCAGTTAGAAATTGAACCCCCAACTGTTGGGGGGTCGGTCGAACGCCCATTGAACCCCAAAATGAGTACAATCTTTGCAGAAAGCTAAAAGTCTGGAAATAGTTTTTTTGATGCTGTGCTTTTAGTTTTTCTATTTAAAGCAAACAATTTATATCCTCGAACTCAGTGTTGCAAGATCTATTCAGCAGTATAAGTCTCTTCTCTTAACATTTAGAACATTTAGAACATTATGTCTGATTTATAGCATTGAAGTATCGAGTGTACGTTAACTACCTGCTTGCTAGCTGATGCATTGAATTTCAATGTCCAACAAATACACAGGGCTGCCCATTGAGAGGCAAGAAAACTTATCAGTAGCCAAATCATTGCGCAATTATCTATACAGTCAGCCAGTGAGCCAGGGTCCAAGTGTACACACGCCGCCACTGAGAACGCCCCCATCCCCCACTGGAGAGAAAATACACTGCCGAGATAGGAAAAAGTTGTTGCGTAATCACTCAAAATTCATGCAAATTTTCAGCTCCGAGCGGAAAGAGAGGACAATTAAGATTATCAAAGGTCAGAATTGCCGTTTTCTGCTTTTTTAGGGATCTTAAAATGTAAAAATAAAAGATTAAAATAGCCTAAAGCCATCCTCGGAAAATTTGCAGTTTTCCCACATAAGTTTCAACGCTGAGTTGCAAGTATTCTAGGAGGAGTTATCGAACTGACATACATACAGACAAACAACGCACCACTTTTAGTATTAAGAGACGAGGCCAACTCCTCCTCTGGAGGAGAAAGGGGAAGAATTCCCATCACCGGTACTCCATTCCCTGAAATGCCATTCCCTGAATCCCATCATCCAACTCCTCTCCGCGAAACTGAACATCATCGAAATCTTCTCCGTAAAAGAGAACTCCATCAAACACCTCTCCGTGAAACTGACATTCATCAAAATCCCCTCCGAGAAATAGAAATCCTCTCCACCAAACAGAAATCCTCTCCGTCAAAATTAAAACATTGAAATCGTCTCCGCTAAACTGGACTCAATCGATTTTTTCCGTCAAACAACTCAACTCTCCAGATTCATTGGTTAGGGTTAGGGTTAGGGTTAGGGTTAGAACTACGCACAGCTTCGTGTTAAAAGGCACTGATAAAAATATTGAACTAATTGAATCAATTCATTGCGCAACCGATTTCTCAGTCAGTCAGTATCAGTCTCAGTTAAAGTTAACAAAAACATTGCGCAATCTAAATCAACCCTCCAATACACAGCAGCAGTGAGAAGTTGAACCCTCCCCCCCAACTTTATCTATTACGTCTCGCAAAACTGAGAACAATTTTTGCAGAAAATTAAAAGCATGGAAATAGTTTTTTTAAATGCTGTGCTTTTTCTTTTCATATTTAAAGATAACAAATTATATCCCCGAACTCAGCGTTGCAAGATCTTTCCAGCAATATAAGTTTCTCCTATCAAAGTTAGAAACTCGAGCAACAGTTTGCGTTTGAAACTTTCTGATTTAAAGCATTGAAATATCGAGTGTACGTTCACTGCCTGCTAAAGAGGCTCGCAAGTTTATGCATTGAATTTCAATGTCCAAAACTTCACAGGGCAGCCTATTGAAAGGCACAGATAATAAAACAAATTGATGGCGCAACCGATTTCACAGTCAGTCAGTATCAGTCTCAGTTCAAGTTAACAAAAAGTTTGCGCAATCTAAATCAACCCTCCAGTACACAGCGCCCGACCCCCTTCCACTACGCAGTGGCAGTTAGAAATTGAACCCCCAACTGTTGGGGGGTCGGTCGAACGCCCATTGAACCCCAAAATGAGTACAATCTTTGCAGAAAGCTAAAAGTCTGGAAATAGTTTTTTTGATGCTGTGCTTTTAGTTTTTCTATTTAAAGCAAACAATTTATATCCTCGAACTCAGTGTTGCAAGATCTATTCAGCAGTATAAGTCTCTTCTCTTAACATTTAGAACTCGAAGAGCAGTTAGCGTTTGAAACTGTCTGATTTATAGCATTGAAGTATCGAGTGTACGTTAACTACCTGCTTGCTAGCTGATGCATTGAATTTCAATGTCCAACAAATACACAGGGCTGCCCATTGAGAGGCAAGAAAACTTATCAGTAGCCAAATCATTGCGCAATTATCTATACAGTCAGCCAGTGAGCCAGGGTCCAAGTGTACACACGCCGCCACTGAGAACGCCCCCATCCCCCCACTGGAGAGAAAATACACTGCCGAGATAGGAAAAAGTTGTTGCGTAATCACTCAAAATTCATGCAAATTTTCAGCTCCGAGCAGAAAGAGGGTACAATTAAGATTATCAAAGGTCAGAATTGCCGTTTTCTGCTTTTTTAGGGATCTTAAAATGTAAAAATAAAAGATTAAAACAGCCTAAAGCCATCCTCGGAAAATTTGCAGTTTTCCCACATAAGTTTCAACGCTGACTTGCAAGTATTCTAGGAGGAGTTATCCAACAAACACACACACACACAGACAAACAACGCACCAGTTTTAGTATTAAGAAAGCCATCCTCGGAAAATTTGCAGTTTTCCCACATAAGTTTCAACGCTGACTTGCAAGTATTCTAGGAGGAGTTATCCAACAAACACACACACACACAGACAAACAACGCACCAGTTTTAGTATTAAGACGAGGCCAACTCCTCCTTCGGAGAAGAAAGGGGAAGAACTCCAATCAGCGGAATTCCATTCCCTGAACTCCATCAGCGGAATCCCATTTTTTAACACCTCTCCGCGCAACAGAAATCGTCTCCGTGAAACTGAACACTATCGAAATCCTCTCCGTGAAACTGAACACCATCGAAATATTCTCCGCGAAATAGAAATCCTCTCCGTGAAACTGGACTAAATCGAAATTTCTCCGTCAAACAGCCCAGCTCTCAGAATTCATTGGTTAGGGTTAGGGTTAGGGTTGACAGCTGCGTGTTGAAAGGCGCCGTAAAAACATTGAACCAATTAAATTGCGCAACTTATTTCTCAGGCAGTCAGTATCAGCCTCAGTTAAAGTTAACAAAAAGATTGCGCAATCTAAATCAACCCTCAAATACACAGCAACCGACCCCCCTTCCAATACGCAGTGCAGCTAGAAATTGAACCCCCCCCCACCAACTATTGGGGGGTCGGTCGAACCCCCATTGAACTCCAAAATGAGCACAATCTTTGCAGAAAGCTAAAAGTATGAAAATCTTTTCTTGAATGCTGTGAATTTAATTTTCATATTTAAAGCAAAAAACTTATATCCCCGAACTCATTGCAGCAAGATCTTTCCAGCAATATAAGTCTCTCCTCTCTAAGTTCAAAACTCGAGCAACAGTTAGTGTTTGAAACTTTCTGATTTTAAGCATTGAAATATCGAGTGTACGTTCACTGCCTGCTAAAGATGCTCGCAAGTTTATGCATTAAAATGCACTGAATTTCACTGTGCAAAAATTACACAGGGATTCCTGTTAAAAAACAGAACACAAATAGTTGCGCAATTGTCTATAAAGTCAGCCAGTGAGCCAGGGTCCGATTGTACACACGCCGCCAATGAGAACGCGCCCATTCCCCCACAGGAGAGAAAACGCACTGGCGACATAGGAAAAAGTTGTGGCGTAATCACTCAAAATTTATGCCAATTTTCAGCTCCGAGCAGAAAGAGGGGACAAATAAGATTATCAAAGGTCAGAATTGCTGCTTTCTGCTTTTTTAGGGATCTTAAAATTTAAAAATGAAAGATTAAAATAGCCTAAAGCCATCCTCGGAAAATTTGCAGTTTTCCCATATAAGTTTCAACGCTGAGTTGCAAGTATTCTAGGAGGAGTTATCGAACTGACATACATACAGACAAACAACGCACCAGTTTTAGTATTAAGATAGATAGATAGATAGAGAGACGAGGATGCTCTTATTCTATTCGCGATATTGAGACTTAACAACGAGCACCAAGCTATAGAAAAGCAGCTCGCTGATAGTAAAAACCTCAAAATCAAAAACTATTAGTCGAGTAATGCGAATAGGTTGCCATGATGCGATAGCTTTTAGCATCAAATCCACCGATACGAGTTGATTTGCTATTTTACTGTCTAGTTTGCGTTTTTTCTAAAAATAATTCAATGTTTATTTTGAGAAAAAACAATGCAAAAACAACGTGTATTTGGTATAAACGGCTTTGTAGCAAAAAATTAATTTAGAAGAAGAAGAAACTTTTATTTAGCATTAACCATTTGGAAGCCAAAGGCCTGCACTGCAGGCCATACCGAAACGGCTCAAAAACCCAGAGATTGAAAAATGTCTATGGCATGAAAAACCATCTCCCAGTCACTAAAGCAAGTGCCCAGTATGGCCTGCTGTGCAGGTCATGATTAATTTAAAGAAGCCCTGCATTATGCATTTCCGTTATGTTTTCACTCAAATGTTAAATGTGAAATAAGCGTGCACAGTGAAAACAAGAGGTGATGCACAAATTTATGGTCGTAGCAACCACTAATTTTTCTTGCAATTCTCTCGGGATTCCACGATCCTTTCGAACAGTCCCGGTGAGCAAGGCCTTTTTTTCAAACAAGTAGATAGCCAATCTGTGTGATGTAAACCAACTATCCGTGTATATGTGGTATCCTTCACCCAGTAGTTCGCGGCTAAGCTCAACAACGACTCGTTCGCTCATGGAGAGCTCATCGCATTGGAGACCGGCACCGAAGGTTGCGTGTTCGGCCTCAACAGAATGCAGCAGGAAATTCCACAGGTATCCCGTCGTGGACTCAGTCAGACAATACAGTTTGATGCCGTACTTTGCCTTCTTGCTTGGAATATACTGCTTCAGCAGAAGTCTCCCCTTGTATAGAATCAGCGTCTCATCGATGGCGACATCCTGCTCTGGTCGATAGGTTTCGCGACAAATTCGGCTAATCAAGTCCAGAAAAGGCCTTACTTTGCACAGTGGGTCGTTGATATTGAACTCTCGGCAGTCGTAGCACCGGAAGTAGGCCAGTAGCTGAAGAAATCGCCAACGGGGAAGGCTCTCGGCTTGCTGAAAATATGGATTCCGATACATGACGTCTGTGGACCAGTAGTGGCGTATGGTCGGCTTGCTGTTGATGCCCATGAAGAGCACCATGCCCAGAAACTTTTTCATCTCGGCCACACAGCATGGTTTAAGAGCAGACAGTCTAGCAGGCAACTCTTCCTCGCCAGTTTCTGCACTCTCCTGCTGAAACTCCCTGACTGACAACCACATTCTCTCATTGGTCCATGTGACAAGACTGGTGAGAAACTCTTCAGTCAGGAAGATTGATAAAAATTCCGCCATACTTTCGTCTGGATTTTCTGGCAGATCGATGCTTGGATTGATGGTCGAAAACCCTCGGAATTCCGGCACCCGGTCGTGGTCAAACGAGTTGTCACTTCCAGGGGCTACTTCAACCCATTCCGCGGCCGCCTCATCTTGGCTCTGATCAGTTTCTGGATCCATGCTTTCCGACTCCGTTTCTGACTCAAAAACCGTCGACTCATCGCTTGATAAAGCGTCATCCGAATCGGAATCGAGTCCCAGTCTGCGCAAGGCATCACTTTTAGCCGTCCTTTTCGGGCGCGTAGAAGCCATTTGTGAGTAGGAAGGTTTGAACAGGAGCTAGCAGAAAAACTCTGTGGTATACTTTACTTCTGGGCTTTTAGGGTGTGCACTCGATTCAGAAAAAAAGACAAATTTGTCTATGGACTGCTCTGCAGGCCTTTGGGCTTTTAAGCGATCTTACAGAACCAAGCTTGGGCGCGAAGTGGTTTTAAATGACAAATTTTTTGCATAGAAAGCAGGATAATTCATTATAAGCTGCCATGTACATTCTTGCTCTCCTAATAACTAAATATGAAAACAACCAAAGAGCCTCCAGCTTGATAAACTGCTTAGCCCAGCCCAACGAGATAAATCACAGGTAACATGCACTGAAAAGATTAATTTAATTTAAGCAGTTTTCAACTTCTTTTAGAGCTCCTCCCCTTATCAAAAGTCCACTCATTTTTGTAGAACTTTTTTGTGCGCTTAAAATTCGTTTCCCTTGCCAACAAAATACTCCAGGCTAAAGCAAATTAAGAGTTACTCAAGCGAATACGGATCCCCCCTCCAAAGTCAATTGAGTACTCGCCCACAACGCTACTCGGTAGGACGAATTGAAGGCAAACTGACGGTGCAGCCATCGGTTCAGCGGCTTGGACTCCTGCTGATTGTTGAACCACCGGTGGGGTAGCATGAGGTTCGACTCCTGCTGATTGTTGAACCACCGGTGGGGTAGCATGAGGTTCGACTCCTGCTGATTGTGGAAACTCTGGTACCACCGGTGGGGTAGCATGAGGTTCGAATCCTGCTGATTGTTGAACCACCGGTGGGGTAGCATGAGGTTCGACTCCTGCTGATTGTTGAAACTCTGGTACCACCGGTGGGGTAGCATGAGGTTCGAAATCTCGTAGGAGATCAGACAGGCTGGCATCCGCCATCATTCCAGCCATATTTTTTCCAGCGACTGGAACAGCCCTGTGCGGTGGCTGCTGCTCGACCGTGGCTTTTTCGTTCGTCTCCTCCGGCTCCAACTCGTGCTCCTCAAAGAAAGCCGTGTCCAATTCTGGCGGAGCAACAAAATCAGCGGCAGCAGCATCATCGTCATAGCGATTTACCGGTGTCTGAAGACTGAGAGCACCAGCCGCTGGAACGTCAACGCTGGCAGCTTGATGGTCGATGCCAGCAGGTCCAGGAGCAGCAGCTGGATAGTCGACGCTGGCAGATTGATGGTCGATGCCAGCAGGTCCAGGAGCAGCAGCTGGATAGTCGACGCTGGCAGATTGATGGTCGATGCCAGCAGGTCCAGGAGCAGCAGCTGGATAGTCGACGCTGGCAGATTGATGGTCGATGCCAGCAGGTCCAGGAGCAGCAGCTGGATAGTCGACGCTGGCAGGTCCAGGAAGGCTGGCAACATCAGCTGGATGCTGATCTGCAGCAGCAAGTGCAGCGGAAATCAAATCAAAATTAGTACATGTAGTTGAAATGATTGCAGATTGATTTCGCACACCTTGAATCGTCTGGCTCAGGGTGCTGACCGGGGCTCGATGACGCTCGATCATGTTGAGTTGCTCCTGGCGGTGGGCGGCCTCCAGTACAGTAAAGCGGGCTCGTTCGATGCTATCAGGCGAGCTCCAATTAATGATGGTGTGATTTTTATGGGCCCGAACTTGGCGGCGCACATTGAACAGCTCAGTTGTCTGGCACTCGTGGCAAAGCAACCAGCGACTTATAATGCAGCTGTCTTTTTTGTTATGGAGCTTTAACCCACCGAGCTCACAGGAATTGCAGCTGATGCACACCTCGTGCACGTAGGATGGACACCGAGATTTATTCATTATTTAAAATTTATCTATGAGAAATTTAGTTTAAAATAAAATTTAAATTTAAACTTCTCATATGAACATATTTAGCCTCTTATATACCCACTTCAACCAAATCTGTGTTAATAAAAACATAGCCGCTATGTTTTCAGCTTTGCTATGTTTACAGTCAGCCACCCAATGTCCAATGATTTCATCAGCGCATCCAGGTATTGAGCCCTAGTTAAATTCCCGCACGCCCCGCTAAATTCTTTTGAATACGCCGCCAACTTTACCCCACCCAGTCGAGGGTGGCAATAAAACTGATAACTGAGCACTCTCTCCTTTCAGCAACAAAGCCGCCGCCGCCGCCAGCTCCCAGACAGCGGGAGAGAGAGGCTTGGCTACCACTATTTTTGTTTACAGAAGTTTGTTATTACCGATAAAATTATACAATAAAGTATTAGTATAATACTGAATACAATAAAATACCGCTGATATTTGCCAATCGTTCAACACAATTTCTAGAGATTCCCCTAGCTCGCCTCTGTGCATACTTGCGGATTCCCCATGAGGTGCCTATGTACTCTCATTAGGAGTCTACGGAATTCCCATGGCTTTGCCTGCGGCAGAGTTGAGCTATGCAAACACATAGGCGCCCTTCTGATCCGGGCCCACGGAATTTCCGTGGCTTTCCCTGCGGCAGAGTTGTGTTATCCTCTACTACTTATATGCATACCGACAAAAATTTATATTTTCTCCAAAAGGTGATCGTGAACAGGGTGTAGAAGTTTAACAAAAAACGAAGAAATACCCAAAAATAACAAGAATGACAATATTGAATGATAGGAACTACACTTGGTCAACAACAATAATACTTATTCGCTCATTTCCCGATTCATGGACTTGTTTAAAATGTAGAAGCAACACGGTGGTAGCAAAGATGACAGTGAAAATAGTAATAAATTCGTCACAAAGTTAATCGGTGTTTAATTTTCGTAACCGTCTTGCACCAACACCGCTTTGATGTTTCTCAGTTTCAGATTCCTTTCTTACTAAACCCTTGTAAAAGGAATTTGCAAACGTCCTGTGTTCTTAAGTAGTCCTTGGTGCACACATTGCAGTTGCCCGCAGATCTCCCTGCGATCGCCAAGGCACAGCCAGAAGCGGGGCTCACGAGTGGTGACCGTTACCGCCCATTCGACGTTGGGTTATCAGATTGTCCTCTGTACTGCGAAACTTCGCAACCAAACTCGCGACCGTTCATACCAGAGCACATGCGCCATCAGGTTGTGCTAGCACTGCACGACATTGCCCACCCAGGTGTGAAGGCCACGCTGCGTTTTGTCGCCCATCGTTTTTCTGGCCAGGCATGAAGTCAGACATACAGCGCTGGACGGCAGAATGCACACAATGTCAGTCAGCAAAAATCGGTCGTCATGTTCGCCGACCACTGCACCACCTGCCTGTAACTACACAGCGGTTCACAACGGTCCATATGGATTTAGTCGGACCGCTACCAGTGCCGGACCCAACTGAAACAGCTGCACCCCAGCCGCGATATTTACTAACCATCGTGGACTTTACTGTAAAAAAATTGCAACATCGAAAAGGCTTTTTAGCTTATTAGGACTTCATGTACTTAATTGCGCGTTTATACTGGGGACATTCATGGTTCATGGGGACAAACAGATTCTTAGCTACTGCCTACTGCCTCCTCTCTGACGCCTTCAGAAACTTAGAAACAAAGCAGGTGGGAGGCGAAGCTTCATTGTTTCTCCGCTGGGGCTCCAAGCGTGAGGAGACTGGTAAGAGCTATATTGTGTGTACGCTACATTTGTGCAAGTCTACGCTTAGAAATAGGTAGTTTCTGTTGCAGAAAAGCTAAGCACTTCCAGAATTCTTTAGTTAATGCTTGCTTGCTTGATATAGTCTCTGCAATCCGGCAAGCTTCATTCCCTTAGTTACCATGGCAACCGGGACTGCATCAAGACTTAGTGGGAGGAGAAAATAGAAGGAAGGCTGGAGCAATATGCCAAGGCTGCATCTGCATTCAGAGCCATCCAGCCTCGCAGCGCATTAGTAATGCATAAGATAGGAGATTGAAACAACAGAAGGACGGCTGCGTGGTCCCAGCAATATTTCTCCCCCGCGTGTAAGTTACTGCAGTTTTCTTAAATAAAACAGAGTCCCTTTCTGGCTACGACATATTTGGTTCTGCAAGAAAGTTTTAACTGTAAGCATACGAGCGTATGGTACAAGCAAGCAAGCAAGCAAGCAAGCAAGCAAGCAAGCAAGCAAGCAAGCAAGCAAGCAAGCAAGCAAGCAAGCAAGCAAGAAAGCAAGCAAGCAAGCAAGCAAGCAAGCAAGCAAGCAAGCAAGCAAGCAAGCAAGCAAGCAAGCAAGCAAGCAAGCAAGCAAGCAAGCAAACGAGCAAGCAAGAAAGCAAGCAAGCAAGCAAGCAAGCAAGCAAGCAAGCAAGCAAGCAAGCAAGCAAGCAAGCAAGCAAGCAAGCAAGCAAGCAAGCAAGCAAGCAAGCAAGCAAGCAAGCAAGCAAGCAAGCAAGCAAGCAAGCAAGCAAGCAAGCAAGCAAGCAAGCAAGCAAGCAAGCAAGCAAGCAAGTAAGCAAGCAAGCAAGCAAGCAAGCAAGCAAGCAAGCAAGCAAGCAAGCAAGCAAGCAAGCAAGCAAGCAAGCAAGCAAGCAAGCAAGCAAGCAAGCAAGCAAGCAAGCAAGCAAGCAAGCAAGCAAGCAAGCAAGCAAGCAAGCAAGCAAGCAAGCAAGCAAGCAAGCAAGCAAGCAAGCAAGCAAGTAAGCAAGCAAGCAAGCAAGCAAGCAAGCAAGCAAGCAAGCAAGCAAGCAAGCAAGCAAGCAAGCAAGCAAGCAAGCAAGCAAGCAAGCAAGCAAGCAAGCAAGCAAGTAAGCAAGCAAGCAAGCAAGCAAGCAAGCAAGCAAGCAAGCAAGCAAGCAAGCAAGCAAGCAAGCAAGCAAGCAAGCAAGCAAGCAAGCAAGCAAGCAAGCAAGCAAGCAAGCAAGCAAGCAAGCAAGCAAGCAAGCAAGCAAGCAAGCAAACGAGCAAGCAAGAAAGCAAGCAAGAAAGCAAGCAAGCAAGCAAGCAAGCAAGCAAGCAAGCAAGCAAGCAAGCAAGCAAGCAAGCAAGCAAGCAAGCAAGCAAGCAAGCAAGCAAGCAAACGAGCAAGCAAGAAAGCAAGCAAGCAAGCAAGCAAGCAAGCAAGCAAGCAAGCAAGCAAGCAAGCAAGCAAGCAAGCAAACGAGCAAGCAAGAAAGCAAGCAAGAAAGCAAGCAAGCAAGCAAACAAGCAGGCAAGCAAGCGAGCAAGCAAGCAAGCAAACAAGCAAACAAACAAACAAACAAAAAAACCAAGCAAACAAAATAAATAAGAAGAATTTATTACACCTGCCCAATTTAAGCCAGATGTGCAACCGACAGCTCAGCCGCAGCTATTGCGCAGCGCATCTGAAGGCTGCGTACGGCTGTTCAGTCCGTACATGGGGGGTCGCCACACCCTCAATTACCCCAGCTAATGCTGGCACCCATTTTACAGCTGGGTGAACTGAAGCAATTCAGAGTTAAGTGTCTTGCTCAAGGACACAAATTGCTCCGAGTGGGTCGAGAATCGAACCCCCGACCTTTCAGTCGTGAGTCTGACGCTCTGACCACTACTATAGGCTACAATCCAGCGGTTCTAACCACTAATCTACGACTTAGGCTGCAAACAAACACGCAAGCAAACAGCAAATATTGAATATTCGGCCTTGCAAGAATTGCAAAAAGAAATCACATTTTCCGGGGAGATAAATTATCCTGGTTGTTTTCAACCTGACAACTGAGTGTGAATGAAGAATGAACTAAGTGATTTTTTTACAACCTTAACACTGAAACACAGGTTTAAGCGGATTTGAGGTGAATAGCTCTTCCTCTGGCCCCCACGCTCTCGTGTATTCACAACAGCTTTATGTGAGCTAAAGTAGGGGACGGGAGGGGGTTTTTGTTTGATTTTAATTACGCAGTGTTTTCTAGCCTTGCAATTTTTAATAATATATAATAAATTTTATTGTTTAAAATCCCTGACCCTGTTCATGGACTTCTCAAGCTAGATGTCTGGGCAAAAGCAAAGCTTTTAATATGGACCGTTTTTATGTGTAGAACTACCAAAGGGGACGGCAATGATGAATAATCTCATTCGGGATGTCCATAGTCACTTGATGCCATCTGTTGAAGGTGCCGACGGCGTCGGGGTTATGACAGAATACTTTAGGAGACTATAGTTGAGTATTCCCGGTGGTTGAGGTTCGCCCCTCAGCGATGTCATAAAAATTTGCCACATGGTTGTCAATAGTCAATCAGTGCCACCTGGTTGAAGGTCCAGAAGCTCCGCCTGGGTGAAGGCAAGTGACCGAAGAAGTCGGAGATGATGCAGACACATGTTGTCAACGTGCTGATGAAATTTGGAGACTTGGCAAGGCTGCACTGAGGCACAGGGGTGTATTGAGTACACTGGCGCTTATGGGAAAGATCCGACCTTCTGTCAGAATCGTTGAATATCGTTGAAATATATGGTGGAGTCCTGCAACATTCAGCCGAAGCATTTGGATTCAAAGTTGCTTCAAAAAGTATAGTATGGAAACTAGTAAAAATTCAAATTAAAAACCTCTGGATCAGCAGAAGTCACGTGCCGATTCCAAACAATATCTGCATCACGTTTTGTTTCATCTAAACCCAGTGGGGAAGAATGATAATTTAATTGCAAAGACTATACTGCAAAATCCACAAAAGGATTTTATTCCTCAGTATAAATTTTTACTGCTGTTGCCCACGCAGACAGGGCGGCGACGCTACCTGAGAAGCAATTTGCAAATTTATGGGACTCAGCAACAGCCAATCAAATGCTGGCACATCCCACATCCTTCAATCACCTGAATTGCAATAGAAAAGTTGTTTAAATACTGAGCACAAGTAGGAAACAGACGGTTTTAGGAAATATCTCAATACGACATTAAACACTAGCTAGATTGAAAATGGAACACTCCGTTAGCTTTGAGCGAGGCAAGCTTATGCGTAAGTTTCACGGCATTCATATTTGCTAGCATTGTTCAAATCATTGTTTCTACAATCTGTGCTTTCTGGGGTAGCTCAGTCTGCATTCAGTCACGCTGTAAACTGCATTCCAGTGCTCACTCACTAGTGCTCAGTGTGAGTTCAGTCACACTATGAAATGCATTGCAGTGCTCACTCACTAGTGCTCAGTGTGAGTTCAGTCACGCTATGAAATGCATTCCAGTGCTCACTCACTAGTGCTCAGTGTGAGTTCAGTCACGCTATGAAATGCATTCCAGTGCTCACTCACTAGTGCTCAGTGTGAGTTCAGTCACACTATGAAATGCATTCCAGTGCTCACTCACTAGTGCTCAGTCTGAGTTCAGTCACACTATGAAATGCATTGCAGTACTCACTCACTAGTGCTCAGTGTGAGTTCAGTCACACTACGAAATGCATTCCAGTGCTCACTCACTAGTGCTCAGTGTGAGTTCAGTCACGCTATGAAATGCATTCCAGTGCTCACTCACTAGTGCTCAGTGTGAGTTCAATCACACTATGAAATGCATTCCAGTGCTCACTCACTAGTGCTCAGTGTGAATTCAGTCACGCTATGAAATGCATTCCAGTGCTCACTCACTAGTGCTCAGTGTGAGTTCAGTCACGCTATGAAATGCATTCCAGTGCTCACTCACTAGTGCTCAGTGTGAGTTCAGTCACGCTATGAAATGCATTCCAGTGCTCGTGCAGCTGCTCAGTCTGAGTCCTGTCTGGTCGCAAGCGGCCTGTCCCTCAGCACCGGTCAGTGTGCAGTACAAGCCAGCAGATGAGCTGCTGCTCAATGACACTCTGAGCCACTGCGTGTCGGTGTTGGGCGAGTCGGAGAGCCTGCAGAGCTGCCTCATGAAGTCCGGCCGCCGGAACGCATCTGGCGCGGTGCTGCAGGGCGGCGTCTGTTTTGCAGTGCAGCTGCGGCCGTCATCGGAGCCGAACGGGTGCGGCACTGTGTGGAACTTCACGGCTGGAGCGGGGCACCGGGTGTTCCTGGCCTCCGACTTCCTCAAGCGGCTGCCAGCCAGCGTTCGCAGCTTCACTCGCTCGATCACAGGTGAGTCATTTCGCTGAGCACTCACGGTTGGGGAGGGTGAAAGTTGCTGCGATTGTCCAAGTGTACTAATAAGTGAAAATGTTGCTCATTTTTAAATAAATTCAATTTAGTTGAGAAATCATAAACTGTTTCTGTGTAGTATTTTTCTTAATTGCACCTGCCGAAATGGGCAGATGTGCAACCGACAGCTCAGCCGCAGCTATTGCGTGGCGCATCTGAAGGCTGCGTACGGCTGTTCAGTCCAAGGACTGTGGGGGTCGCCACACACCCTCAATTACCTCAGCTAATGCTGGCACCCATTTTACAGCTGGGTGAACTGAAGCAATTCAGAGTTAAGTGTCTTTCTCAAGGACACAAACTGTTCCGAGTGGGTGGAGAATCGAACCCCCGACCTTTTAGTCGTGAGTCCGACGCTCTAACCTCTAGACTACAACCCCCTTAAGCATAAACTCAAGTGTGCGCAGTTTCATTTTTAGCTCACATGCAGTGTTCAGAATATTCAAAGGCCGCATTCAACCTCTGCAGCCGGTTCCGTCAGCAGCTTCTCCGTCCCGCTGACCGGCTGCTACGCCATCGCTGCTCAGAGCGGCTCAGGCGGCTCAGTCTCGTCCCCGCCGTCGGGCTTTTCCCCGTCAGTCGGTGGCAGCGGCGTCCAGCTGTCCGGCAAGTTCCAGCTGGCGGCCAACGCTGCATTGAGCGTCGCGGCCGGCGGATCGGGCGGCAACGGTCGGGACTTCAGCGGCGCCGGCGGCGGCGGGGGCTCCTTCGTGTACTCGAGCGGCGGCGGCACGCTGTACCTGGCAGCCGGCGGTGGCGGCGGCGCCACTGCGGGAGTCGATGGTGAGCCGTTGTTGAATCTTTACCTGTTTGAAAACAGGTCTACAGTACGTTGGCTTGGCTAAAGCTGCTCCTTATATTTACTATAGTGCCTTCTGTTTCCGGTTTCTTGATACTATACACAAAAGGCCTTTGATTTTGACTCTTCGAGTAGTTGTGTAATTTGTGTTTAATTCACATCCATGTCCTACTGTAAGTAGTTTCTGTAGTAGGCCAACTGAGAGTTGGTGGCCGGATAGACAATGGGAGTTTAAGAGCTTCTCTAAAAGGAAAAGATCGTCTTCCGACTTGGAAAAATTAGCGGCAGGGAAGAAAACTTAGGAGCAATAAAGTAGGATTACGTAAGACCAGGGAGTAAGGGGACTTGGGATACGTAAAGCTGTTACCAGTTATGTTAGTCACTGCCAGATACTACACAAACAGTAGTCAATTCTTAATTACTTTTCACATGAGGGACCAATATTATAAAATATATTGCACGCATGGTTTGCTTCTGTTTATTTCGCGTCTTTCAAATTAATACTCGTAATTCTCTTTGGATTCCTTTTAGTCTAGCCTTCCGACTCTCAACGTAATTTTTCACCGGCAGAACTGACCTTGGTTGGAAACCATTCTCTGTAGGATCGTCTGGCCAGCCGAGTAGCCAAAGCGGCACCAACGCAGTGAAGCACTCAGACGCCAGTAGCGGAGGCGGCAGCGGAGGCACGGGCGGAAATGGCGGCACTCATGACGCTGGTTCGAAAAGCTACAACGGCGGCTGCGGCGCTGGATGGCTTGGCAAGTCGGTCAGCGCATCTGGCAGCGGCAGTGACGGACGTCACGGCGGCGGCCTGTCGGAGGGCTGGATCGGCGGAGCCGGCGGAAGCAGCGCCGGTGGTCGGGACGGAGGCGCCGGCGGCTTTGGCGGCGGAGGAGGTGGCGGCGGTTCTGGAAGTATATTGCTCTCATTGCTGTTGTCCACTGGCGGAGCCTCAGGCGGCGGCGGCGGCTACAGCGGAGGCGGCGCCGGTCTGTCAAAGCTGTGGGCCGGCGGCGGCGGCGGGAGTTTCTGCGGCGGAGTCGGCTGCGTTGCCTCGGCGTCTGTGAACAGCACCGACGGCTGGGCCTCCGTGACCCTCGTCAGCGTCGAGGGCTGCGGCGTATGAAGATGCGCCATGAGTGATGTGATTTGATGTTAACAATTAAATAGCTGATGTTTTGCTGGAGCCAGATGAAAGATGTTACAATGCTTTGTATAACTAGTTGGATGAGAATTTCTATCAGTAAACTTGTTATGCAGACACTGTGATCTATTATAGATGCCTTGTTGCATATGCCTTGTTGCACTTAAACCACGACAGGGTAGCTTTTCAGCTCGCATTGACGAGCTGAATTTAGCTACTGTGCATGTTTCGTGCTGTTTTTTATAGTGTACATTGACTTTATATACGGGTCCTTAAAATATTTTTGTTGAAATTGATATACGCTCGTATCTGATCAATTATTTTTTCTATAAATTATGCCGACAGAGTACACAATAAATAATTTCTTAAAAAGCGTATACGAGGCATAATAATATTTAACTCTCACCGTTCCGCTCGATGAATTTCAGCGTAAAGAAGATTCAAGAGCAGCATTGGCAGGAAAGGGGATGCGCGGTAGCACCATCGATGTCATAAAAGCAATTAACAGCTAGCTATATATTTAAGTACAGCAGCTCAATTACCAAGTACATGTCTTGTTGGCATTACAAAGATCAATGCATGCGACATGCAAAGAATGCAAGAAAATAGAAAAAGTAAAACAGAAAAAAATGAGCTCATGCAGGCAGCCAAAAATGCAGAATAAACAATAAAGCGAGACGCAAATCTCAACGGGCGACGGCGCCAGGAGATGGCTCACAGGCTAAAAAGCCCTCACGCACGCAGATACAAACACCCCTGCAGCGTGCCAGCGTCCAAGTTGTTCCTGAGTTTTTCAATCATTAGAACTAGTCGTTCTTGAACTATTTATCTCTCTATCTCTAAAACTCTATAATGCAGATGCAAAGCGCTGCATTCAACTGCGTTCTAAAGCCAAGTTTCGGGTTTCTATGCAATGTGTAAGTTAAACAAATATAAATTAAATATATTTCGTATTAACAGCTACTATTCGATGTATAAAAATCCAAACTCACTATCTATCTGTAAGCAGTGTGTTAAAATGGAATTATTATGAAAAATCAACTGAGGAAAAACTGTTTAATCGAAACATTTTAATTAGTTCCAACACAGTTTTTAATTTACATAGGAAGCCCTTAATCCTGAGTTAGTGAATATCTAGATAGTTTGACTCATGATTCTTTCGTAACTTTTCCTCTTGATATGAGAGCTGTATAAAGGCATGAATTTAAGATTTTTTGTTTATAAATATAGCCATTATGTATTTTTTATATGTAAATGTATTTTTTAAAGCCATGCACACTGATGTACCTTACAATTTTACAACATAAGTTTCTCCTTTTGTTGCTTCCTTTGGTACAATTTTAACGAATTACCTGCCTTCTTATTGCAAAAAAATTATATAGTTGTAGTTAAGATAAGTCATAATTCAATATTAAATAGACTTCATCAAACTTTATCTAGTAAGATATAGCAAAAAACTTAAAAGCTTTTTTCCATATGAAAAGACAATAGATTATATAATATAGTTGTCCAACTGAGTGAAATAGATCAAGTCTGGAAGTTCTACTTGCTTATTGCTTTTAGCCTTAATAAATCAATATTAAAAAGATTTTTCCACCAATAAATAAGCTTAAAAAGGCAATAGTTTATTATGAATAAATTTATTAGACTAATTAAGCTCAAATTACTAATATAGGTTTTGGCCTACTACTTCTTTTATTTTTGTTTCATTTACTTTTAACTAACTAAAAGATTAATCTGCTAATTAAAACAACATTCATGCTAGTTGTTAAGTAAAGATCACCAGTATGCAGTATTTTGCTATCACCTACTTGCTTCTAATGATCCCTTGGGCCTATGGAGACTATGTGCCATATCCCAGACATAAAAATGATGATTGGACTTTTGAGTCAGGTCTCAAGTAAGTGTTGTTTTGCTGAAGCTGAATATCTTGTAGGAAAACATTGTCTACCCAATTTGTTGTATCAATGCAACTGAATTAAAACTTCACAGGAACTATGCAGTCCTGGCACCGAAGGTATTCTTTCCTGGCCGAGAATACAGTGTAGCTGTGAGCCTCCTAACCCCCAGTGCCACGTTGGCAAAGGCTGAGGCCTCGCTGGCTTGCACAGCTGGTCGGGTCGGCTTCGAGGGCTTCAGCTTGTCAGCTAGCTGGACTCCAACAGCCTCTGATGAAGGTTCAAGTAATCATTGTATTTGCTATTGCTATTGTAAACGCGCCTGACTCTCGCGCCACGACCCCAGCTGGTTCGATTTTGTGCGTGGCCCCACATACACAGAGGCACAGGGGCTTCTGTGTACGAAATTTGGCTGTCTAAGGGATCTATCGTTCGATTCGGGAGCCCGAGAATTTTCCGCAGGAAGTTTTCCCGCCGAGGTTTGACCGCGCGAGATTTTCCCACAGGGAGGTTTTCCCGCAGGGTTTTTAGTCGGAATTTCAAGTCAAATCCAGTCTATGTAGGCAATGCTGGATTAGGTTAGAACTAAGCTAAGGCTAGACTAGAGACATAAACTAAACTAGATTAAAACTAGACTAGATTAGAGTTTGACTTGAAGTTCCGACAGGAAAAACCCTGCGAAAAAAATCTCGCTGCGGGAAAGCTTCCTGCGGAAAATTCTCATAGACCCTTCGATTCACATCCATAAGGGCCAACCCCCAAGGCACAGAGTGTACATGTCTGACGATTAGCAAGTCAGGACCACTTAGGAGTCGCTTAGGTAGTGCGCTTAGTGTAGTGCGCTTAGGAGTCAGCGGAATGGGCAAAATTGCCTCAACGCTGGTTGCGGGACAATGTCGCCAAGTCAAAGTGTCTGCAGCTTTCCTGTGATGATTTATTTTAATTAGCTCGTATTAAGCTCTTGCATGAAAAAAAACTAAGCAGTAAACTTTTTTTCCTCGCTTCAGACTCCATTCTGTTGAAGATGCGTTTGGAAAGGGTGAGAGGATTTATCATACTGGGAACTTACATTACAGTTTGGATGGTACTTACGGTAGGCTGGCTTTTTTTTATAATAATCCTACTGAAATTCCAACAGCCTCCAGAGAAGCTGGACTACAGCGCCAAGTGCATTCTGAAAGTTGAACTGCAAGACTCAGCCGGCAGGAGGTTCTCGGACACTGGCAGCGTGTCAGTTCGGACAGTTCGCTCCGAGCTGTTTATTCAGACAGACAAGGCCATCTACAAGCCCGGCCAATCGGTCAAATTTCGGGTTGTATCCGTTAGCGATTCATTGACACCTGTCAATCAGAATGTCACCGTTTTAGTCAAGGTTTGTTCTATTTCATATTAGTTTCATTTTCTTTTTTATTCTGGCTAGTGAAGTCAATCATATGCAGTAATTCAAGCGTTACAAACATGTAAGCTTCTGAACTTCCGAACTTGTGGAGTTGCAAACAATTTCTGAGAAACGAACTTTCCCGTTCTTCTACATCTTCCTATGCTATAAATATTCAATAATGAACAAATTACAGGACTCTGAAGGGAACCTCGTGGACCGCTACGAACACAGGCCGCCGGCCAACTCCAGCAGCCCGATGGACGCAGTTTTCACTGGCCAGTTTCAGCTGTCCGATCAGCCAAATCTGGGAGACTGGAGCCTCATCGCCGAGACACAGTCCGGCAAGGAGACCAAAACCTTTACTGTGGATCGGTGAGGCCTGTCTGTCTGTCTGTCTGTCTGTCTGTCTGTCTGTCTGTCTGTCTGTCTGACTGTCTGTCTGTCTGTCTTAGTGTCTGTCTGTCTGTCTGTCTTAGTGTCTGTCTTAGTGTCTGACTGACTGTCTGTCTTAGTGTCTTAGTGTCTGTCTTAGTGTCTGTCTGTCTGTTTGTCTGTCTGACTGTCTGTCTGTCTGTCTGTCTTAGTGTCTGTCTTAGTGTCTGACTGACTGTCTGTCTTAGTGTCTTAGTGTCTTGTCTGTGTGTCTCTCTGTCTGTCTGTCTGTCTGTCTGTCTGTCTGTCTGTCTGTCTGACTGACTGCCTGTCTGTCTGTCTGTCTGACTGACTGTCTGTCTGTCTGTCTGACTGTCTGTCTGTCTGTCTGACTGTCTGTCTGTCTGTCTATCTGTCTGTCTGTCTGTCTGTCTGTCTGTCTGTCTGTCTGTCTGTCTGTCTGACTGTCTGTCTGTCTATCTGTCTGTCTGTCTGTCTGTCTGTCTGTCTGTCTGTCTGACTGTCTGTCTGTCTGTCTGTCTGTCTGTCTGTCTGTCTGTCTGTCTGTCTGTCTGTCTGTCTGTCTGTCTATCTGTCTGTCTGTCTGTCTGTCTGACTGTCTGTCTTAGTGTCTGTCTTATTTCCAATGCCTCCCCATAACGCTACTCAGCTACGTGCTCCCGAAGCTGCAGCTCCGCCTTACTCTGCCCGACTTCGTACACGAGAACGATGCAAACTTCACGGTGTCAGCCGAGCCCAGGTACACCTACGATAAGATTGCCGAAGGCGAAGTGAGCGTGAATGTGACGCTGATGCACAACTGCCAGAGCTCCGGTCGGCACTATCGCTATGGCCCCTGCAACACAACTTTGATTGGTCGTCGGCTCAGCCAATCGTCTGCTGGCTCGAATCTGGCAGAGTTTTTCTTCTCGCTGGACGAGTGGCGCTCCAAGCTAGCGCAGCAGGGCGCCACTCGCGCCAGATGGGGCGACGTTAGCGCACTTGTTTCTGGGGAGTTTCGCGAGAAATTCTCAGGTAACATGCTAATTTCAGGTCCATATGATACCTAGGCATGGAGTTCAAGATGCAGCATCTGGAGAGGAAGCCGAATGGGATGTTAGGCATGGAGTTCAAGATGCAGCATCTGGAGAGGAAGCCGAATGGGATGTTAGGCATGAAGTTCTAGATGCTGCACCTGGAGAGGAAGCCGAATGGGATGTTAGGCATGGAGTTCTAGATGCTGCATCTGGAGAGGAAGCCGAATGGGATGTTAGGCATGGAGTTCAAGATGCAGCATCTGGAGAGGAAGCCGAATGGGATGTTAGGCATGGAGTTCTAGATGCTGCATCTGGAGAGGAAGCCGAATGGGATGTTAGGCATGGAGTTCTAGATGCTGCACTTGGAGAGGAACCCCAATCGAATATTAGGCATGGAGCTCTAAATGCGTCTGGAATGGAAACCTGAAATTGAAGCTACCATTATTGATACTTAAGACTTAATTGAGTCAGATAAAAAAGAATGTGTCTACTTCAGTTGCCAACTCCAAATTGCTAATTTTAGACTTGCACAAGTTAATAGCTAAGATAAACACTGAGGCTTCACATTTGAAAATATTGAAAAACAATCCTAGCATAAATTTTCACTTAGCACGGAAGGCATTTCCGTTGTTTTGCGGTAAATTTTCTGTTACAGCTAAAATGTCAAATTGAATGTAGCCGAGTCAAATGCTGTCAAATAGTGGCAGTCATAAATGGGGGTCATATAGTGGCACTAATATAGTGGTCATCAAAATGGCACTCATATAGTGGCGGCAGTCATACGCTCGTAAATGGGAGTCATACAGTGGCAGTCATAGTGGCAGTCATAAATGGCAGTCATAAATGACAGCCATATAGTGGCAGTCATAAATGGCAGTCATATAGTGGCAGTCATAAATTGCACTAATATAATGACCGTCAAAAATGACAGTCATATAATGCCAGTCATAAATGACAGTCATATAGTGGCAGTCATAAATTGCACTAATATAATGACCGTCAAAAATGACAGTCATATAATGCCAGTCATAAATGACAGTCATATAGTGGCAGTCATAAATTACAGTCATATGGTGTGGCAGTCATAAATGCCAGTCATATAGTGGCAGTCATAAATTACGGTCATATGGCGTGGCAGTCATAAATGACAGTCATATAGTGGCAGTCATAAATGGCAGTCATATAGTGGCAGTCATCTGAAGTAGCAATTATACAGTGGTAGTCATATAATGGCAGTCATATAATGGCAGTAAGCTAGTGGCAGTCATATAGTGGGAATAAGCTAGTGGCAGTCATTATCATGACTATCATTATCAACCACTATTTGTTTTTCTATCTCTCAGGCATTCGAACTCTGGCAAACAAGACGTTTACAATCTACAGGAAGCGATATCGTCTCACGATTGACACTGGCGATGCACCATTCATTCTGCCAGGCATGACTGTGCCCATTACGGTGCGTTGAGTTATTTGTGGCGAATTTCAGTGCCAGAGTATAATGCCAACCTGAGCACACTCTTAGATAAGGCATCATCCCCAACCTGAGCACACTCTTAGATAAGGCATCATCCCCAACCTGAGCACACTCTTAGATAAGGCATCATCCCTCAACCTGAGCACACTCTTAGATAAGGCATCATCCCCAACCTGAGCACACTCTTAAATAAGGCATCCCCAACCTGAGTACACTCTTAGATAAGGCATCAACCCCAACCTGAGTACACTCTTAGATAAGGCATCATCCCCAACCTGAGCACACTCTTAGATAAGGCATCATCCCCAACCTGAGCACACTCTTAGATAAGGCATCAACCCCAACCTGAGCACACTCTTAGATAAGGCATCAACCCGAACCTGAGCACACTCTTAGATAAGGCATCATCCTCAACCTGAGCACACTCTTAGATAAGGCATCAACCCCAACCTGAGCACACTCTTAGATAAGGCATCAACCCCAACCTGAGCACACTCTTAGATAAGGCATCATCCCCAACCTGAGCACACTCTTAGATAAGGCATCAACCCGAACCTGAGTACACTCTTAGATAAGGCATCATCCCCAACCTGAGCACACTCTTAGATAAGGCATCATCCCCAACCTGAGCACACTCTTAGATAAGGCATCAACCCCAACCTGAGCACACTCTTAGATAAGGCATCATCCCCAACCTGAGCACACTCTTAGATAAGGCATCCCTAACCTGAGCACTCTTAGGGGATCTCGCAAATCAATCTGAAACCCCCTCGCACCCCACAGCAGTATCAAACGTGTCAAACCCAATCTCCAAACTGATCTCTTTTATTCAGTTAAAGCTGGTGCGAGCTGACGGTAAGCCTTACCTGGGCCCCCTGCCCAGCGGGGAAGTGACGCTCCGTATGTCCTGGTTCCAGCGGGGCATGCGTCAATCGAAACAGCTGTTCAGAGTGACACCCGACGGTACTGAAGCTAGCTGGTCAGTGTCAGCTGTGATACCTGACAGCGCTGATTTCACCTCCGTTAGCCTTGAGGTAAGACGCTATTGTATCATTAACTCCATTGTTTGCACCCGATTAATGTTTGACTTTCATCAGCCAGTACTGATTTTCAGTAAAATTTTGGTGGCAGTGACATTTGACTGCCGTTTATTTAGATTGTTTAGATTTAGGTTAAGGTTTAGGTTAGGGTCTAGGTTAAGGTTTGAGTTAGGTTTTAGGTTAGCGCTTAGGTTAGGGTTTAGATTAGAGTTTAGGTTAGGGTTTTAAGTTTTGGTTTAGAGTTTAGGGTTTAGCCTAGGGTTCAGGTTAGGGCTTGGGTGGGCATTTCAAGTTAAGCGCTAAAGCTTATAAAACAGAGAAATGATAACTCAATTTTTAAAGAGAAATTTATTTGAATATCAGCAATTATGACTTGAGCGTCAACACCCTACACTGCACAGGCCACGTGCCCTGGCCTGTCTAACAAAGTGTTCGCCAGTCTGCAATCATTTCAAACCCGCGGCCAGAGCGCAGTTCGAGTTGAAACTACTCAAGATGAGAATGGCGGCAATCTTCGAATCACCGTGCACGGAGGCGATGGCATTCCCGCCCGGAACATTTTCTGCGCAGTGAGTTGTGTCTTTGCAAAATAATATGACAGTGTTTGTTGCAAAAGCATGAGCCAATTGCACGAATCAAATTAGGTCGGCAACCGTCGTTTCTAAGAAAATCTTTCAATTAAGCCATGTATGTATGTATGTATATATACACAAAATATGTAACATCCGTATTATTATATATAGGATATTAGACATTTCCTGAAAATGTGTAAAGTGTAAAATGTGTAATGTGTAAAATATGTAAAGCCAGCCTTCGTAAGACTTTCTAAGAAACAAAGTTATAAACATCCGCGATTAATCCCAATTCAGGTCGTAAACCACGAGGGCATCCTCAGCTATTGGCTTCCTCTCAAGTCGTTTGGCAGTTCTGAAGAGGCTGCGGATGGCTTGGCGGGTTCCATTGTGCTCACAGCTGCCCAGGTGGCCGCGATGGCTCCATCGTTTACGCTAGTTGGCGTTGGTTTCCATGGCAACGAGATGGTAGCGGCGGCGAAGATTTTTAAACTGGCCGCCACATACGATGGGGTAGGTGCTCTGTTTATTCGTGAGTACTTGCTGTACAACCTTTGGGATCCAAAGGGTTGCTGTACACCCTTGGGGAGTAAAAGGGTTGCTGTACACCCTTGGGGAGTAAAAGGGTTGCTGTACACCCTTGGGGAGTAAAAGGGTTGCTGTACACCCTTGGGGAGTAAAAGGGTTGCTGTACACCCTTGGGGAGTCAAAGGGTTGCTGTACACCCTTGGGAAGTAAAAGGGTTGCTGTACACCCTTGGGGAGTCAAAGGGTTGCTGTACACCCTTGGGGAGTAAAAGGGTTGCTGTACACCTTTGGGGGGTCAAAGGGTTGCTGTACACCCTTGAGGAGTCAAAGGGTTGCTGTACACCCTTGGGGAGTCAAAGGGTTGCTGTACACCCTTGGGAAGTCAAAGGGTTGCTGTACACCCTTGGGAAGTCAAAGGGTTGCTGTACACCCTTGGGGAGTCAAAGGGTTGCTGTACACCCTTGGGGAGTAAAAGGGTTGCTGTACACCCTTGGGAAGTCAAAGGGTTGCTGTACACCCTTGGGAAGTCAAAGGGTTGCTGTACACCCTTGGGGAGTCAAAGGGTTGCTGTACACCCTTGGGGAGTAAAAGGGTTGCTGTACACCCCTGGGGAGTAAAAGGGTTGCTGTACACCTTTGGAGAGTCAAAGGGTTGCTGTACACCCTTGGGGAGTCAAAGGGTTGCTGTACACCCTTGGGGAGTCAAAGGGTTGCTGTACACCCTTGGGGAGTCAAAGGGTTGCTGTACACCCTTGGGAAGTCAAAGGGTTGCTGTACACCCTTGGGAAGTCAAAGGGTTGCTGTACACCCTTGGGGAGTCAAAGGGTTGCTGTACACCCTTGGGAAGTCAAAGGGTTTCTGTACACCTTTGGGGAGTCAAAGGGTTGCTGTACACCCTTGGGGAGTCAAAGGGTTGCTGTACACCTTTGGAGAGTCAAAGGGTTGCTGTACACCCTTGGGGAGTCAAAGGGTTGCTGTACACCCTTGGGGAGTCAAAGGGTTGCTGTACACCCTTGGGAAGTCAAAGGGTTGCTGTACACCTTTGGGGAGTCAAAGGGTTGCTGTACACCCTTGGGGAGTCAAAGGGTTGCTGTACACCCTTGGGGAGTAAAAGGGTTGCTATACACCCTTGGGGAGTCAAAGGGTTGCTATACACCCTTTGGGATTCAAAGGGTTGCTATACACCCTTGGGAAGTCAAAGGGTTGCTGTACACCCTTGGGGAGTCAAAGGGTTGTTTTACACCCTGTATGAGCAAGTGCCTGAAAACTGATGATCTCAGACAACAAATCTATGATCTGATTTGCACTACTAATACCCTGTCTCTCGCCCTTCCCACCCCTCAGCTTGTCCTGACATCGAATGTCACTGGGCCAGCCGCTCCGCAGCAGCCTCTGCTCGTCCAGGTGCGCACCAATCCAGACTCCTTCGTGTTCCTTACGGGCATTGATCACTCGGTGAACCTGATGAAAACTGGGCAGGACATCAGCCCGGCTGATATTGAGAAGCGAGCCACCGCAGTTAGAGCAGCCGCTGCTCAAGGCGGCGATGAAGCGTTCGATGTTGGACGATGGAGAAATTCGCGAAATACCGATGCCGAGCTGCAGGTGCGCTGTATAGATAACTGTTTGATGCATTCCCAAAATTTAAACTGCCGACAATTCCAACTCCGACATTTCCAACTCCGACAATTCCAACTCCGACATTTCCAACTCCGACAATTCCAACTCCGACATTTCCAACTCCGACATTTCCAACTCCGACAATTCCAACTCTGACATTTCCAACTCCGACAATTCCAACTCCGAAATTTCCAACTCCGACAATTCCAACTCCGACAATTCCAACTCCGACAATTCCAACTCCGACAATTCCAACTCCGACATTTCCAAATTCGACACTTCTAACTCTGACATTCTTATCTGTGACATTTCCAACTCCGATATTTCCTAATTCCACACTTCTAACTCTGACATTTTCATCTCTGACATTTCCATCTCCGACATTTCCAACTCTGACATTTCCTAGTTCCACACTTCCAACTCCGACAATTCCAACTCCGACATTTCCTAGTTCCACACTTCCAACTCCGACATTTCCAACTCTGACATTTCCAACTCCGACATTTCCAACTTCGACACTTCTAACTTTGACATTTTCATCTCTGACATTTCCAACTTTGACATTTTTCCAACTCCGACATTGCCAACTGCCAACAGAAAAGCGGCCTACTAGCTTTAACCGACTTCAACTACGTGAAGGACCAGCCCATGATGTACTTTATGCGGGCTAACATGGCCCTGGCAGATGATGCTGTGATGGAGATGGCACCAATGGCCGTCGGGGCGGCAAAGAAGTCGATGCCTGCCAAGCCTTCAAAACCGGCCGTCAGTCGAGATGGCAGCGAAAAGTCCAAGCAGAAATTAACGGTGCGGAAATTTTTCCCCGAAAGTTTCGTCTGGACCTGGCTGAAGACTGAGTGAGTGACTTGTCGATTTTCAACAGTTGATGCTAATCTGAAGTGAAATCTGAAGTGAAATCTACATGTCTGTAAAATCGAGGGGTTTGGGAAATCTAGGGATCTGTGAAATCTAGGGATCTGTGAAATCTAGGGGTCTGTGAAATCTAGGGGTCTGTGAAATCTAGGGGTTTGTGAAATCTAGGGGTTTCCGAGAAATCCTGGGGTTTGGGAAATCTAGGGGTTTGTGAAATGTAGGGGTTTGTGAAATCTAGGGGTCCGTGAAATCTAGGTGTTTGTGAAATCTAAGGTTTTATGAAATCTAGGGATCTGTGAAATCTAGGGGTCTGTGAAATCTAGGGGTTTGTGAAATCTAGGGGTTTCCGAGAAATCCGTGGGTTTGGGAAATCTAGGGGGTCCGTGAAATCTAGGGGTCTGTGAAATCTAGGGGTTTGTGAAATCTAGGGGTTTGTGAAATCTAGGGATCTGTGAAGTCTAAGGTTCTATTAAATTTAGGGCTTTGTGAAATCTAGGGATTTGTGAAATTTAGGAATTTGTGAAATCTTGGGGTTTGTAAAATCTAGGGATTTGTGAAATCTAGGGATTTGTGAAATTTAGGAATTTGTGAAATCTAGGGGTTTGTAAAATCTAGGGATTTGTGAAATCTAGAGATTTTTGAAATTTAGGGATTTGTGAAATCTAGGGATTTGTGAAATCTAGGGGCTTTGAAAAATCTTGGGTCTGTGATAGCTAGGTGTCTGTAGGGGCTAGGGGTTCGTTAAATCTAGGGTTTGTGAAATCTAGGTGTTTTTTAATTTTAAATTAGTGAGTTTTGCCAGTGCCGACTGTATGTCATATACGATTTTACTATCCAATGTGAATTTCAGTGCTAATGGTTCCGCTAGTCATCCTGTAACCCTACCAGACACCATCACCTCCTGGGACATCACCGGATTCTCTTTGAGTGCCGACAAGCCGCTGCAGGTATTTCATATTAGCTACTATGAGTAGCGATTGCCGAAATTTAAGTCAAACTTTTAATTATAGGGTTTTAACAATTGTTATCTTTTATTCGCTGTGGTGGCCCTTTCAAGTTAAGCAGAGTTTGCCGCGGTTAGTTCAACAACTCTCTCAAACTCAAGGCACCTCCTGTGTCTCATCTTCACACAGCCACCGTAAGGTGTGGCGGATTACATAAGATTTAAATATCACATTGTCTAGAAGTTAAGATCTAATGAAGTTTAGGTCTCCTGAAATTTAAATCTAATGAAGTTTAGGTCTTGTGAAGTTTAGGTCTCATGAAGTTTAAGCCTTGTAAAGTTGAGATCTTGTGAAATTCTCGTGAAGTTTAGGTCTTGTAAAGCTTCAGTTAGTGAAGTTTAGGTCTTGTGAAGTTTAGGTCTTGTAAAGTTTAGGTCTTGTAAAGCTTCGGTTAGTGAAGTTTAGGTCTTGTGAAGTTTAGGTCTTGTAAAGTTTAGGTCTTGTAAAGCTTCGGTTTAGTGAAGTTTAGGTCTTGTGAAGTTTAGGTCTTGTAAAGCTTCGGTTTAGTGAAGTTTAGGTCTTGTGAAGTTTAGGTCTTGTGAACTTTAGGTCTTGTAAAGTTTAATTAATGTGAAGTTTAGGACTTGTGAAGCTTACGTTTTGTAAAGTTTAGGTCTTGTAAAGTTTAGGTCTTGTTACGTTTAGGTCTTTTTTAGGTCTTGTGAAGCTTAGGTCCTAATGAAAGTGATGCTTAATTCTTTTAAGCAATGTGAAATTTAGGTCTTTTGATAGACGTCTCATCGTGAGGGAAAAGCCAATTAGACTACTGTATGTTAGACTTCTAAAGATTCAAACTTATTGTCTTGTCTTTAAAGCATCGCCACTCAATTGTTTAATTCCGCAGGCGAGCCGAAGTCCGCTGAACATTGTCAGCAGGCGGTCATTTTTCATCCGCCCCGTGCTGCCCTATGCTATTGTTCGCGGCGAAAAATTCCTGCTAAAAGTGCTGCTATTTAACTATGGCCAGGCTAACCTGAGCGTCTCCGTCACACTGGCTAACGACTCCAGTCTGCATTTGTTAGGTTGGTGTGGTTGCTGTTTGCTATTGGGGGGTGCTTGCTATTGGGGAATGCTTGATATTGGGGGATGCTTGCTATTGGGGAATGCTTGCTATTGGAGAATGCTTGCTATTGGGTAATGCTTGATATTGGGGGATGCTTGCTATTGGGGGATGCTTACTATTGGGGAATGCTTGATATTGGGGAATGCTTGCTATTGGGGGATGCTTACTGGTACTATTGGGGAATGCTTGATATTGGGGGATGCTTGCTATTGGGGGATGCTTACTATTGGGGAATGCTTGATATTGGGGGATGCTTGCTATTGGGGGATGCTTACTGGTACTATTGGGGAATGCTTGATATTGGGGGATGCTTGATATTGGGGGATGCTTGCTATTGGGGGATGCTTGCTATTGGGGGATGCTTGCTATTGGGGGATGCTTGCTATTGGGGGATGCTTGCTATTGGGGGATGCTTGCTATTGGGGGATGCTTGCTATTGGGGGATGCTTGCTATTGGGGGATGCTTGCTATTGGGGGATGCTTGCTATTGAAGAATGCTTGATATTGGGGGATGCTTGCTATTGGGGAATGCTTGCTATTGGGGGATGCTTACTGGTACTATTGGGGAATGCTTGATTTTGGGGGATGCTTGCTTTTGGGGGATGCTTACTATTGGGGAATGCTTGATATTGGGGGATGCTTGCTATTGGGGGATGCTTACTGGTACTATTGGGGAATGCTTGATATTGGGGGATGCTTGCTATTGAAGAATGCTTGCTATTGGGGAATGCTTGCTATTGGGGAATGCTTGCTATTGGGGGATGCTTGCTATTGGGGGATGCTTGCTATTGGGGGATGCTTACTATTGGGGAATGCTTGATATTGGGGGATGCTTGCTATTGGGGGATGCTTGCTATTGGGGGATGATTGATTTCGGCGTTATATATATGCGGCTTTCTTTTGTTGTTTTTATCTTTAGAGATTTATATCTAAAAGATTTGTCCTGTGTGACAATTTTACTCGAAGAATGTGATTTATAAAACTGAAGAAGGAATGCTTTTAAGAAAGGAATAATTTTCGTCCCTTGCTCATTGGCCGCCCTGAAGAGGGGCACTAGATTGCTAGTCCTATATACTAAAAATGAGTTGGTTGTGGGTATGCGATTATTTTTTATTAAAAAAAACAAGACACTCATTAGATGACAAGGCATTAACTAATCAAACTACAGGGATAGTTACTCATTAATTTTACTTTAGTACCCCGCACGAATACACCGACTTGAACTATGTACCTACAAAAGATACATATTTTGGGGCAACGCCTTCGGCTGACTCCTGATACTGTAATACTGTGCGCAGGCGCGCACTCACACACGCGCTCACACAGGGTGTACAGCGACCCATTGACTTTCTAATCGTCAGGCATGTACACTCAGCCCCCTAACAATGTACTTGAAGCCAAGAATTTGCGCAAACACCACAATGCAGGCAGTGAGGGTTTCACCCGCAACTCCACGGTGCCAGCTGGCAGCTCCAGCCTTGTCGTGTTCCCAGTGGAGCCAATCCGACTGCCAGCAATGCGCCTGGCACTACAAGCAGTGAGCCTGGTTCCGCTTGACAACATTGGCGACTCCGTTGTACGTCTGGTTCGCGTTGAAGCCGAAGGTGCCACCCAGCGTCGGGTGGCCACGGCGCTGTTGAACCTGACCGCCGGGGCGGCCGCTTCAGCCCGGCTGGCCGTCAACTTTCCCACCAACCTGAGATGGATTGGCGGCAAAAGGCTGGTTAATGACTCTGAGTACGCCAGAGTGCAGGTAAAAGCGAAAGCAGCTGTTCGAATTTGTCTACTGATCAGTAGAAAGTATAGAGTTTAGCGTGAAACCAAAGTTTTGTTCAAGCTCTATACTTCACAGTGTCGATACGTGTGACTACTCTTCGGACAGTACTATTTGCGTGTGCCCAGATAAATTCTCGCCAGCGCGTAAAAATAGAATTTAAACTGTTTAGAACTAAAAGAACTAAAACAAATATATTTGTGAGATGAAGATAGGTACAGTGCGGTAAGATATACAATTTGGTCTGCCAAACAAGTAAATGGCAGAAAGACTATCGAAGTTTTTGGAGGCTAAATACATGGATTTGTTATTAGAATGTTAATTTCATAGTTACCTAAGAAAAGATGATTTGACTACATAGTCTAGTCTACTTTGTGAACAGTTTAATTGGTGACCAGTCTCGTTCGTGAGTAGTCTAGTTTGTGGATAAACTAGTTTGTGAATAGTTTTTGTTTGTTAATAGTCTAGTCTGTGAATAGTCTAGTTTGTTAATAGTCTAGTTTGTGAATAATTTAGTTTGTAAATAGTCTAGTTTGTGAATAATATAGTTTGTGAATAGTCTCGTATGTGAATAGTCTCGTCTGTGAATAATCTAGTTTGTGTATGGTCTCGTTTGTGAATAATCTAGTTTGTGAATAATCTTTGTTTGTGAATAGTCTTTGTTTGTTAATAGTCTAGTTTGCGAATAGTCTAGTTTGCGAATAGTCTACATATAGTTTGTCAAAAGTCTAGTTTGAATAGTTTGAGATATTCCAACGCAGCATCACACCTCTATTCTCAGCCCTCTATTCTCAAAGCTAGATCTCATTGAGCAGTGACTTAGAAAACAGAATTGCCACCCCGCCAGGTCACCGGCACGGTGCTTGGCGCGTCTGTCACAAACCTGGAGCGCCTGCTTCGAATGCCGTACGGCTGCGGCGAGCAGAACATGATCAACTTCGCTCCGGCCGTGTTCGTTCTTGACTGTCTCGGACCGCGAGAGGCCACACCGGACACTGTGGCCAAGGCCGTGAGAATTATGAAGACTGGCTACCAGAGAGAGCTCACTTACAGGTGGGTTTGAGTCTGGAGTAGTAACGGCTGCGAGTGGACTGTCGACTTAGTATGTACCAACTACCTAACCTAATTCCTCTCGTTGCCTTTCCTACAGGCGAACAGACGGGTCCTACAGCGCATTCGGCAACAATGACCCTGCTGGCAGTACTTGGCTAACGGCATTCGTGCTGTCAATCTACGCCCAGGCAGCCGCCTTCATCCCCATGGATCCACAGGCTCTTGCCGGCCCGTCTCTTGACTTTTTGCTCTCCAAGCAGCAGCCGGACGGCAGCTTCGCTGAAGCAGGCCGGGTCATCCACGCCGACATGCAGGGCGCCGGGGCAAGCGGAGCGGCCGGCCTCACCGCCTACGTGTGCGCCTCGCTTGTGCGCGTCATCCGGGTGAGTCGCTGGGCTGGTTGCTTTCAGTGTTGCTAAAAATAGAAGCTTAATTAGTCATTCTTAGTGATTCAGCGAACTGATGCTAAAAATAGAAACTTAATGATGAGTTATTCTTGGTGAGTCAGCAAACTGATGCTAAAAATAGAAACTTAGTGATTACTCATTCTTGGTGAGTCAGCGAACTGATGATAAAAATAAAAACTTAATGATGAGTCACACTGACACGCTCAGTACGAATCGAATGTGCCAAAACAAAAATTCGTTTACGCAGTCCTGCCGCCGTCATCCGGACCTGAGCTGCTCGCAGCAGGCCGTCGGCCCCCACTCGCGCCTCGCTTCCGCTTTGCGCTCCGGTCTTCGCTTCGTCTACGACGACTATCGGGCCAGGCCGGCCGACTTCCGGCCAAGCGACCTCGCCGTGGCCGCCTACGCCGCCCGATTGGCAATCGACGACGATTTGGGCGGCGCCGGCGGACCTGAAGGTGCTAAACTGGCCAGTTTCCTATGGCTGCATCTCTATGAGGCTTCGCGAGCCCTCGACGGAGGAATCAAACGCTACTGGCCCGGAAGCGGCGACGCAGACGGCTCTGTTGAGACGACCAGCTACGCGCTTTTGACTGCTCTGGCGAGGGCCGATTTTCAGACGGCGGCCCCGGCGCTGCGCTGGCTAAGCGGTCGACAGGGCGATTTGGGCGGATTTCATTCGACTCAGGACACGGTGGTTGGCCTTCAGGCTATGGCCCAGTTCGCTAGGAGCCACCCTGGCGGGGACGGCGTCGGCAGCGTGACTGTGAGGATGGCTGTTAAGGGTCTTGGGGCGTAAAGGGGCGTCTAGGGGCAAACTATAGCACCCCTGGCCTCCTACTGGCGTCCCACCGTTTTCTTCTCTCTGGCGCCCCTGATCTCTTCTCTCTGGCGCCCCTGATCTCTTCTCTCTGGCGCCCCTGTTCTCCTTTCTCTGGCGCCTCTGTTCTCTTCTTGCTGGCGCCGCTGTCCTCTTCTCTCTGGCGCCCCTGTTCTCTTCTTGCTGGCGCCCCTGTTCTCTTCTCTCTGGCGCCCCTGTTCTCTTCTCTCATTTTCTCTTCTCTCTGGCGCCCCTGATCTCTTCTCTCATTTTCTCTTCTCTCTGGCGCCCCTGATCTCTTCTCTCTGCCACCCCTGATCTATTCTCTCTGCCACTTTTGATCTCTTCTCTCTGGCGCCCCTGATCTCTTCTCTCATTTTCTCTCGATGCGCCCCTGATCTCTTCTCACTGGCGCCCCTGTCCTCTTCTCTCATTTTCTCTTCTCTCTGGTGCCCCTGTTCTCTTCTCTCTGGCGCCCCTGATCTCTTCTCTCTGCCACCCCTGATCTCTTCTCTCTGGCGCCCCTGTTCTCTTCTCTCTGGCGCCCCTGTTCTCCTTTCTCTGGCGCCTCTGTTCTCTTCTGCTGGCGCCCCTGTTCTCTTCTCTCTGGCGCCCCTGTTCTCTTCTCTCTGGCGCCCCTGATCTCTTCTCTCTGGCGCCCCTGTTCTCTTCTCTCTGGCGCCCCTGTTCTCCTTTCTCTGGCGCCTCTGTTCTCTTCTTGCTGGCGCCCCTGTTCTCTTCTCTCTGGCGCCCCTGTTCTCTTCTCTCTGGCGCCCCTGATCTCTTCTCTCTGGCGCCCCTGTTCTCTTCTCTCTGGCGCCCCTGTTCTCCTTTCTCTGGCGCCTCTGTTCTCTTCTTGCTGGCGCCCCTGTTCTCTTCTCTCTGGCGCCCCTGATCTCTTCTCTCTGGCGCCCCTGTTCTCTTCTCTCTGGCGCCCCTGATCTCTTGTCTCTGGTGCCCTTGTTCTCTTCTCTCTGGCGCCCCTGATCTCTTCTCTCTGGCGCCCCTGTTCTCTTCTCTCTGGCGCCCTGTTCTCTTCTCTCATTTTCTCTTCTCGATGCGCCCCTGTTCTCTTCTCTCTGGCGCCCCTGTTCTCTTCTCTCTGGCGCCCCTGATCTCTTCTCTCTGGCGCCCCTGTTCTCTTCTCTCTGGCGCCCCTGTTCTCTTCTCTCTGGCGCCCCTGTTCTCTTCTCTCTGGCGCCCCTGTTCTCTTCTCTCATTTTCTCTTCTCTCTGGCGCCCCTGTTCTCTTCTCTCTGGCGCCCCTGATCTCTTCTCTCTGGCGCCCCTGATCTCTTCTCTCTGGCGCCCCTGATCTCTTCTCTCTGGCGCCCCTGATCTCTTCTCTCTGGCGCCCTTGTTCTCTTCTCTCATTTTCTCTTCTCGATGCGCCCCTGAACTCTCGCTGGCAATTCAAGTTTCCCCTTCAAAATTACCCATTAAATTTCCAGGTGACCTGGCCCGGCCAGCCAGAGCCGCTTCGGTTCGGTCTTGGCCCAGCTAATCGCTCTTTGCTGCAGCAGCGGGAGATCGGCCGCGGCCAAGCCGCTCGAGCACTCGACGGAGAAGTTTTTGTGAGCGGCACAGGCTCCGGCGTTGCCTTGGTAACGGTTGCCTACGCCTATAATTTGTTGGACTCGCCGGTGGGTTGGATTGCAGCCGATTGGACCCGACGCGGCGGAGTCGGACTTCGTTTAGCCGATAATTGGCCGCTGGGCGGATTCGCTCCGGCTGACGGCTCCTCGGTTGAGGTGGCCGTCTGCGCCACGGCCAATAATGGGCCTGGCATGTACATTGTTTCGCTGAGTCATCCCAGCGGATTTGCTGTGGACGAGCACACGCCCGTTGGCGGATCTGTTGCCAGGGTGGAGTCGGAGTCCGACGAACTAGTGTTCTATTTGAGCGAGGTGAGATTAATGAGTTGTGTGCGTTATTGGCAGCATTGGCAGCTGATAATTTCTCAGGCAAGGACTACTCTAGTAGAAGGACGGGAAGCCTCGTTTCTTGGACAAATATAGGAGGCAGTTTTTTCCGGAAAAATACACTACGGAGATAGGAAGTTTTCATTTTTTAACACAAAAATTGTTATTGCTTTCCATAGGAGGCAGACCCGGTGTTCTTCTTTTGATATGTTGTGCCTTTCTTATAGCTCTTTTGATATTTGTAAAGCTTTTTGTTCAAAAACGTTGGGTTCTATGTTCCTTGATCTCAGAATTCAGTTCCAGCGTTGAGGCAATTCTGCCCAAATTCTGCTGACTCCTGAGCACATTCAACTGCTCCTGACTCGACCCTTCCTCATGGAGCCAATTTCTGTGCATAGCTATGGCTAGACGCCTCAAATTAATGTTGCCTGCGCACTAGATCGAACCAATTGGCGTAGTTTTGTGTGCATAGCAGATTGTAACTGACCTACTGAACCTAACTCGACGTAATCATTTAATGTTTTCAGTTGACATCAGAGATTTGCCTGTCAGTCAGGTGGGTTCGTGAGATCCCCGTTATGCGTTTAAGTCCGCAGCGCATCACCGCTAAGAATTACTATAAGCCAGGTAAAAGCATTTTTTTAAATTTATGATTCTGTTGATCTTGTGTGAGAAATGACAACTTTTTAAAAGATTTATAAAGCTTTGAATGACTGCATGTTACTTGCAAATATACGAGTACGAGCTTTGACCTTGAGAAGTTTCTTCTTGTAAACTTGTAAATTATTATGGAAAATAAATAGTGGGCACAAACGCACACAATCTTTGCAGACCAGCAGATCAGCCTGTTTCACCTGCACCCAAAGCTGAAGGATCTCACCGAGTGCCAGGTGTGCCTGGACTGTCCGCAATGCCGCAAGCCGACTAATGTGGAAATTTGAACTTTTTTTAGGGAACGACCCGGTATTTTAAATGACTGCCTGATTGACCCGCTATTTTTATACAAAAACAACGAAAATACAGTTTTTTAATTCATATTTGTGCATTACTAAGTTTGTTACAATATATAAACAGTGCATATGCTATGCACTTATTCAGATGATATTGTGATTGCATATAAATTCGTAATTGTGCTTATTATTATTAATTTATCTGATGTGTCACAAAGCTAGCTGTCTATTATTTGTTTGTCAACCATACAATTGTAAATGATATTGCAGTAAACGCGTACCCAATATCATTTGAAATGTTTTATTTTGCTAAATTATCGATTTTCCAACCTTTTTATACTCGGCATGTCCGCTCGTAGATGCACATTAACTTTACAGGGTATGAAGTACTTCTCGCCATCGTAATCTGAATTTGAGCCGAGTCTTTTCTGTTTACCATACGCTCATATTTGTTAAATTGATTTATTAAGTATATATGTGATTTTCTGGATCTGATCTGAACTGAGTCTAATATTGCAATTGTATACTTTGCATAGAAATGTGTAGCTTTTTATCATACATTATGGTCTCAATTTTGCTACAGTCGTCAGTTTTATCTACGCCAGGTAAAATAAAGCCTATTTACGCCTGCATTACATTGTTGCTTCGACAAGCACTAAATGATACACATATAAAAAACTCCTACTCATATTTGGCCTCTGACGACGTTAGTTTTTTATGTATACAGTACATACATGTGTACATGTATACTTATTTTTACTTCTGTACAGAGAGAAATTTTTGCCACGGTGATTTGCTACTTGCACGAGTACAATGTATCCTTCCTGGATACATTCCTGGGGTATAAACGTACATCTTCGATTAAAGATATGACTGGATGGCCGTGTTGCATGGTATTTCGCGGCCCGGCCCGGCCCAGGGCCGCGGCGTTGTTACTTTAGTTTTTAACTTAATTTAGAAAATAGAGCATCAGAAGTTCATTAAATTGACAATCAATATTTTAAAACGTAGTAAACTCACAATTGACTCGAAAAATATGCGGCATTCTGTTCAGTATTTTTTGTTTTACTTATTTACTAAAATGAATTTACATTGGCTAAATAGGGGCCGCCCGGGCCGGGCCGGGCCGTGAATTACCGATACCCACGACTGATGTAGTGTAATTTATAATAGTATAATAGTAGTATAATAATGAATATTCGAAAAATAGTCAAATACAGCAACTTGACAAACCAAATGCTACCTTTGGTTGTAAACTGGTAGGTGGAAGTTGTGGTTGCTCTTGGTTATTAAGATCGTTGATTAACTAAAGCTTTATTAATTTATCGCTGCATTCGGCATTCTGATAGACGGCAACAACTAGACCACTCAGCCGCGACCACAGCAACCCCCCCCCCCCTGAGCCTAAGGAACTCAGCAGCCGGAGCTCCCCTTTATTCTGCACCCGGATTTTTCGCCGAGTTTGGTTCGAATGATCAGGAACCGCGCCGATTTGAACGGCCCGAAAAGCAGTACGCGGCCCGCCCGAAAAATCCGTGACCACCAGAAAAGCACGCCCAGTCACCCCGTCCTCAAAATCGTCGATTCGTCGACTGTCGGCACATCCAAGTTGTTGTATTTTATACGTCATACGAGTTAAATGTGTATAAGTTGATGTTAATGGCCTGGCTATTTTGTATTATGTTATGAATGACAGAATGAGCCTTTATTTTTAATTCCTTGCATTGATTAAAAGTGATTCTAAGCCTAGCCTAAGGACTAATATCTTCATATTCTTGCCTATTATCAATATCAATCAGTATAATATCAGCATTATATTATTTCTCTTGAATCGATATTAGCTGCAATGTGCCAAGAAGCCTTGGCTAGGACAACTAGCAGCAGTTGTACTTGCCTTAGAGACTTTTCATATTACCAATTCCAGAATCAGTTCGGATCTTCCAAGAAAGACAGCAGTATAACTATTTAATTCTGTTGAATGTTTGACTGCCTTAACAACCTCACTTAGCACAATTTTTCACTTTCTTCTTGGCAATTATCATTCAGTAATAAAAACTTTATAGCACATATCTCCCTCTATTTATGGAGACAAAAAGTTATACTTCACAACTTGGTTCTGGTTCTGGAACCAGAACAAGCAATATGAAAAGGCCCTTGTAAAAAAAGTTTTGAGATATTTGTACTCAATTTTGAAACTTTTCTAGTCCCGACTCCATGTTTGGGTGCAACCTAGGGATTTACTTGGCCATTTCTATTGGCAACACACATGTAAGTTGCTATTGGACGGAATAGTAGTCACGTGATTGCTCTCAGCCAATAGCGACTTACATGTGTGTGTTGCCAATAGAAACGGCCGGGTGATTTCCAAGGTTGCGCATGTATGCCCAACTCCCATAGGAGTTTCTATTAGGGGGCCTACTACTAAAGGATATAAATAATTTAACAATAATAATTTCCCTTTTCCTTTTTCAGACCCCAAAGGTGAAAGTAATTAAGAAAACAGTCTAATTGAAATTTATAAGTTGTAAGTAGTTTGTTTTTATTCTCCAATATAACTGTAAAAATTTATTATGATATTATGATAGGCCAAACATACAAATTCCAATAGGGCCTAACATAAGGATCAGAATATAGCTGCAAAAGCCTGCAAAAGCTTTATCATTCTATTATTTCTTGTGATCTAATGTTTTTCTAGAGCTTTTGATGTAATAAACTATTATCTTTTTTTTCTCAGAAAATAGTACAAAACTAATATCTCTCAATATACTTAAACTCTAGCAATGTTTTTATGTGTGTATGTGTATGTGTGTGTGTTTCATTTTAAAAAATTGAATAAAAATTTAAATTGTTTTTTAGCAATGGTTAGGCCTAAAAATTTCCTTTTGAAGTAATATAACATATTTACCTATGTATATGAAATATTGAGATAATGCATTAATAATACTGAATGTTACTCAATTTATATACATTTCTGACTTTTTTTGACCTGTTCTTAGTCTTAATTGTTAAATATAAATGAACAAATAAATCATTACTAATTTTAAGAGCCTGACAATGCCTGACACAAGGCAAAACGTATTGCATAAAAAATGATAGCGCTCACCTTCTTAATTCTACTTATTCATTTTGTTTTATGTTTCCTAGGAAGCCTTACTTCAAAACTGCATTAAAAACTTTTTTTGTTTGAATGTTATGAATTACAAAAATATTTTGCAACCAATCATTGTTATAAATGGTAAATTTTTTTAGTATAAATAGAAATAGAGTGGGCCAAAAAGAGCAACTTGAGCTCCAGCATTAGACTCGCTCCTTTTCATAAACTAGCAAATTAATACAATCATTTGCATATAAAATTGCTATTGGCAGTACTTAAAGGACTTGTTTATTTTAAGAGCCTCAATTTGGGAGTATCACTATCACTATCAGCCCTATTGGAATAAATGTTGAAAACCCGCAGACTTGCACTTTAGAAAAGAGTAAAACTATTTTACCGCGCTTTAGGATTAGGCCTATTAGAGATGTTCCAAAAGAGCGCAATTTGTTGAAATCAAAATTTGCTAACTTTCCAAAATCAAAACTGAAATTTCCTAAAATCATAACTTAGAACAACAAAGTTTAGTATGACCAACACTCACTTTTTTACTTTCAATTTACTGCAAAATGTAATACATGTATATGTAGTAGAAATTAGTTTATTTTAGTGACTTTTAGACACTATAAAAATTTAGAAGTTTAAATTTTTTTGAAATTGAAATTTGCTCTTAAAAATTGCAAATTTTGAATTTGAATTGAATTTTTCGGAACAACCTTAAGCTTAATAAATTAAAAGTGTATAAGCCCCTTCCACAGAGGTATTATACCCATTTCCATGTATATGTATTTGCTAGAGCAGCAGCCAGTAAGAAAGGGCAGCGCACGCGTAAGTGCCATGTCTGTGCGCACTGTGCTTTAGAAAAATTTCAAAAGTGCGCTGGACACTGTCCGCAGTTTTATAACTTTTTCCTATAGGGACTATCAGAAATCCGCTGAAAGTGAGAATTACTTAGTAGTCTAAGGAAGATTGCCTTAGAGCAATAAATTGCCTTACAAGGCAGAATACCTACCAAAGGGTAGATAATCTAGACTCAGAGTCTAAGAGACTCTCCTTAGGGCAGAATACCTAGCAAATAAGCTGTGACCCTCTGATCCTAGGAATGCCTTGGACTGAGAGAAAAACCCTACTTAGTAACATAGGAATAAAATAGGTATAGAGAAAAAGGTAGACAGTGTCATTAGATCACCTAGGCTAATAAATAATTACATACACTACCAAGTTTACATAGAATTCTACCAGTATAAATACATGCGCTACCAACAAATATAAGTATAGGCATTAAGTACATTCATAAAAATACATAATTAATGGTAGTAAGATCATCTCAGAGGATAGAAATTAGCCTTATGTAGGATTAAGTAATAATTGAGAGAAGACTGCTTGCTACAACTTTGGGATAGCATTAGTGGGATTTCTAAAATAGGAAAAGAAAGCCATTTGCCTAGAACTTTGGTTCTAGTGATGGGATTTCATATTATACAAGAACACCATTAGCACAATATGTAATAATGTGGGCTCTAATGATGTGGGCTAGATATGTAACTGACAGCTTAGTTGCAGCTATATATGAGCTATCTTGCAGTTCATCTAAAGTAAAGATACCAAAAACTGTCTTTTTAAGTTAAAAACCAGTCAACTGGTTTTTTTTAACTGGTCTTTTTTATACATTATATGTTTTTAAAAGAATAAAAATTAGCATAGAATTTACATACTATCAAAAATGTGCCTTTTTTAACAATATTTGTTGCTGAAAAAATCTTAGATGAGCTTATTGAAAGGTTTTTATAGAAACCTGTTATTTATATTACATCTCTCTACCACCTTAAGTCTCCCTTTGAGTCTACCATTCTGTCCCCTTATTGAGTCTTCCTCTGCTCCCTTGAGTCTGCCTCTTTGCCCCTTTGAGTCTACCTCTCTGTCCCCTTATTGAGTCTGCCTCTGCCCCCTTGAGTCTGCTTCTTTGCCCTTTGAGTCTACCTCTCTGCCCCCTTAAGTCTGCCTCTCTGCCCTATAGTTAATGACATTTTTGTCAGTTAGTTGGATTTTTAAATATTATTTGATATAGTACTATTGTTTTCATATAAAAAGTACTAATTGAACAAATAATTGTCACCTAATTGGAATTAAAAAAACTGTCAAAAACCAGACAAACAGATAGCCAACAACCAGTTTTTTCATTACTGGTTTAAACTGGTTGGCATCCCATGTATACAGTCTTTGGACTGGGGGTCGCCACACACCCTCAATTACCCCAGCTAATGCTAGTACCCATTTTATAGCTGGGTAAACTGAAGCAATGCAGAGTTGAATGCCTTGCTTAAGTATACAAGTTTTTTAACAAATGGAATTAGGAATAAAACCCAAGCTTCAAGTTGGGAGTCTAACACTAACCACTAGGCTACAATCCCCTAACTAAACAGCTTTCAAACGGAACAATATTTAATATAACTACCTCTCTATTGCATGTAAATAATAATTGCATGGCTGACAAGCAGGCTCTAAAGCAAAGCCTTAGACATGCATCTCAAGCAATTGCCATTACAAGACACAATTTAGTCACTGTTTGCAGGTAAGATTTTGTTTTAATTACTTTTAAAAATGTGACAAAATCTGACTTCACACTTGATCTATTTTTCATTGCAGTCTATGTGTGAAGAGTATATTAGACAGAGCCTGCTTTCAAGTTGTTGAAGAATCGTCATTGGATCTGCAAAATCTTCTTAATATTATTGAGACAATCTTCTTTTTTCAGTTCAAGGGTGAGTTTTGTGTATTACTGCTAGTCTATGTATGTTTAAGTTTAATTATACAATGTTCTTGCTTAATAATATTCATTTATAGGTAGCATTGACAATAAAAGAAATCCATACACTGTACTTCGGTCCTGCACTTCTAAGGGCACTTTAAATCTGTTTCAAACTATTGAAAGTTTGGACAAACTGAACCACTTTATCGGGAGGGTAAGCCTTCAATTTGTGTTTTTTATTAGTAGCATATTTTTAACTCCGTTGTGTTGCTACCATTGCAGTTTCGCGGTGCCATCAGATTAGCCTTGATGAATAAGTGCCTTTATCAACTGCTTGACACCCTGCTTGCCAAGCGATCCGTCCTTGAGTAAGTTGGTGATTTTATGTTTTTCATCAAAATAATTCACATTAATATACTGTGGTTTAAGTCAGCCCTAAATCCTAATCCTATTTTGGATTGTTCTTCACTCTTGGCACAGTGACTTCGCTAATACAATTGCGTCACTTGTGAATGCTAGTGAAGGCAGATTATAACTGACGGTATCAATGCAGTCTGTCTTCGTTGTCGAGCTCAATATTCGTAGCTAGACTCCGACCTCTGGGATTGCTACAGGTATTTACCTACCTGTAATTGTCCTTCACTCTTGGCACAGTGGCAATGTGACATATTGTGTCACTTGTGAATGCTAGTGAAGGCAGATTATAACTGACGGTATTAGGGCAGTCTGTCTTCGTTGTCAAGCTCAATATTCATAGCTAGACTCCGACCTCTGGGATTGCTACAGGTATTTACCTACCTGTAATTGTCCTTCACTCTTGGCACAGTGGCATTATTGTGTCACTTGTGAATGCTACTGAAGGCAGATTATAACTGACGGTATCAATGCAGTCTGTCTTCGTTGTCGAGCTCAATATTCGTAGCTAGACTCCGACCTCTGGGATTGCTACAGGTATTTACCTACCTGTAATTGTCCTTCACTCTTGGCACAGTGGCAATGTGACATATTGTGTCACTTGTGAATGCTAGTGAAGGCAGATTATAACTGACGGTATTAGGGCAGTCTGTCTTCGTTGTCAAGCTCAATATTCATAGCTAGACTCCGACCTCTGGGATTGCTACAGGTATTTACCTACCTGTAATTGTCCTTCACTCTTGGCACAGTGGCATTATTGTGTCACTTGTGAATGCTAGTGAAGGTAGATTATAACTGACGGTATTAGGGCAGTCTGTCTTCGTTGTCAAGCTCAATATTCATAGCTAGACTCCGACCTCTGGGATTGCTACAGGTATTTACCTACCTGTAATTGTCCTTCACTCTTGGCACAGTGGCATTATTGTGTCACTTGTGAATGCTAGTGAAGGCAGATTATAACTGACGGTATCAATGCAGTCTGTCTTCGTTGTCGAGCTCAATATTCGTAGCTAGACTCCGACCTCTGGGATTGCTACAGGTATTTACCTACCTGTAATTGTCCTTCACTCTTGGCACAGTGACTTCGCTAATACAATTGCGTCACTTGTGAATGCTAGTGAAGGCAGATTATAACTGACGGTATCAATGCAGTCTGTCTTCGTTGTCAAGCTCAATATTCATAGCTAGACTCCGACCTCTGGGATTGCTACAGGTATTTATCTACCTGTAATTGTCCTTCACTCTTGGCACAGTGGCAATGTGACATATTGTGTCACTTGTGAATGCTAGTGAAGGTAGATTATAACTGACGGTATTAGGGCAGTCTGTCTTCGTTGTCAAGCTCAATATTCATAGCTAGACTCCGACCTCTGGGATTGCTACAGGTATTTACCTACCTGTAATTGTCCTTCACTCTTGGCACAGTGGCATTATTGTGTCACTTGTGAATGCTAGTGAAGGCAGATTATAACTGACGGTATTAGGGCAGTCTGTCTTCGTTGTCAAGCTCAATATTCATAGCTAGACTCCGACCTCTGGGATTGCTACAGGTATTTACCTACCTGTAATTGTCCTTCACTCTTGGCACAGTGGCATTATTGTGTCACTTGTGAATGCTAGTGAAGGCAGATTATAACTGACGGTATCAATGCAGTCTGTCTTCGTTGTCGAGCTCAATATTCGTAGCTAGACTCCGACCTCTGGGATTGCTACAGGTATTTACCTACCTGTAATTGTCCTTCACTCTTGGCACAGTGGCAATGTGACATATTGTGTCACTTGTGAATGCTAGTGAAGGCAGATTATAACTGACGGTATTAGGGCAGTCTGTCTTCGTTGTCAAGCTCAATATTCATAGCTAGACTCCGACCTCTGGGATTGCTACAGGTATTTATCTACCTGTAATTGTCCTTCACTCTTGGCACAGTGGCAATGTGACATATTGTGTCACTTGTGAATGCTAGTGAAGGCAGATTATAACTGACGGTATTAGGGCAGTCTGTCTTCGTTGTCAAGCTCAATATTCATAGCTAGACTCCGACCTCTGGGATTGCTACAGGTATTTATCTACCTGGAATTGCAGGCAGTTATATAGATATGATTAGAAGCTAGATGCAAAGGTTATAATGTTATATTATCATATCCTTACAGACTGCACTATTTTGAGGACTCGGTATTTCGTTGTCCAGATGCGGTGGCTCTGGTCTCCCAGTTAGCTGGCTTAGACGCTCTGGATCTCAGCTTTGACCTTCGCTGTCCGAAACTATTAGAAGAGCTCTGCTATCCCCGCACCTGTCCAATTAACTATGCAGCTCATATGCATCTGCTAGTATTGGACGAGGCTAAACTAGACGATCAGATTGAATTGGCCACCGATGCCAGCTCGCCAGAGGCTGAAGCACTAACTGAGGCGGCGGCTTCAGCAGAGTCTGAGACTCCTCTATCTGACTGTGCGCACTGCGACTGGCGAGCCAGATACCTCCGGATTGAAGCGCAGTTAAAGCGAACTGCCGAACAGAAATCCTACCTAGAGGAGGTGAGTTCAGTAGATAAAAAACCGGACAGTAAGTTTGAAACATCGCCTACTAATAAGTAACAAGTAAAGTACGAGTATATAATGCACACAAATCTCTTATAGATAAGTATAAAAGTATTTGTGTCCATATTCCATAACTAAGGTCAGTGATAAATAGTAAGTGCTGATAAATACACTAAAAACCGGGGGGGGGGGTAAGACCCGTTGACAAAAAGTGATGAAGACTCAAATGCCGATGGTTACGACCAGCTGATGACAAAGATTAATGAAGACTCAACAAAGCGGTGGCTAAGACCGGCTGACAAAGAGTGATAAAGACTCAACAAAGCGGTGGCTAAGACCGGCTGACAAAGAGTGATAAAGACTCAACAAAGCGGTGGCTAAGACCGGCTGACAAAGAGTGATAAAGACTCAACAAAGCGGTGGCTAAGACCGGCTGACAAAGAGTGATAAAGACTCAACAAAGCGGTGGCTAAGACCAGCTGACAAAGAGTGATAAAGACTCAACAAAGCGGTGGCTAAGACCAGCTGACAAAGAGTGATGAAGAGTCAACAAAGCTGTGGATAAGACCAGCTGACAAAGAGTGATGAAGAGTCAACAAAGCTGTGGATAAGACCAGCTGACAAAGAGTGATGAAGAGTCAACAAAGCTGTGGATAAGACCAGCTGACAAAGAGTGATGAAGAGTCAACAAAGCGGTGGATAAGACCAGCTGACAAAGAGTGATGAAGAGTCAACAAAGCGGTGGATAAGACCAGCTGACAAAGAGTGATGAAGAGTCAAAAAAGCGGTGGATCAGACCAGCTGACCAACTGATTATACGTTATCTATTACTAGTACACCAGCTTAGAGCACATTTTTTATATGATAATTAAGATAAGTATTTGGCATTGATTTGCAGCTCTGAGCCTATTTTGAATTTCTTGCAGCTAAACAAGCGATTAATTGAAGAGCGCGAAGCTGCGACTACAGCTCGGCAAACTGCCAATACTGAACACGCGAACGAGATTAAACAGTACGAAAATATAGTGCTGGAATTGCAGGTGCAACTCACTTTGCTACAGGAGCAGTACAATAGACAATTGGCTGCCAGTGCTAGTAGCGGTGCTGCTGCTACAGTGCATGCCGGTGATGGAGTCACTAGGCCTAGACTACCCCAGCTTCATAGACAGGACTCTGAACCACTGTGAGTTTTCATTTTTTCTATATATTAATTTAAAATGACTTCTATAAATCGAATTTTAGTTAAAAAAACAACCCTTCTTTATTTGGTTTGCAGACATGAAAATTATACAATAGAGTAAAATGACGTCGTTAAGTTAGCATGGAATCCCAAATTTGGAATAGTGACGTCATTTCGTTAGCATGGAATCCCAAATTAGGAATAATGACGTCGTTAAGTTAGCATGGAATCCCAAATTTGGAATAATGACGTCATTTCGTTAGCATGGAATCCCAAATTAGGAATAATGACGTCATTTCATTAGCCTAAATTCCCAAATTAGGAGTAATGGCGTCATTTTGTTAGTATGGCATCCCAAATTAGGAATAATGACGTCATTTTGTTAGCATGGGATGGAATCCCAAATTAGAAATGATGACGTCATTTTTGTTAGCATTGAATCTCAAATAAGGATGTATCTCAAATATTAGTTAAGAATGACGTCATTTCACCAAAAAGTGTTTCACACCGGAGAAAAACATCTAACCTGCGATCCTGTGCTCACTTGTATTCTCAGGCAGCGAGTCTCAGTCAACGATGATGCCTACGAAATCGAGGCCCAGGAGTTCGACGAGGACACCGTAGCCTACAGGGCGCCATCGCCAGACTGTCAATCAGAATTAGCTAGCGAGGCATTCGGCTACACCGGTAAATATAAAAATTTATTTCGATGGATTATTGTTTAAAAAGTAAAGCGTCTACTCTTGTTTTAGTAGTTTTGTCTGCGCTGTGTCACTTAAATTATTTGTGATGGCTATAATTAATCTTCCTTTTTGGGAGCTCGCGGCCTCAGGAGCATAGGAGGTTAAGAATGAACAACAAGCATTTGAACAACAAATGAAAACAAGACTGACAAAACTCAGGCCCAATCTAGCTCAGCCAATCAGAGAGCAGTACGGAGAGAAGTCAAATTCAGACAAACGAAACTCAGTCCAGGGGGCAGGCCCAATCTAGCTTAGCCAATGAGAGAGCAGTACGGAGAGAGGTCAAATTCAGACAAACGAAACTTAGGGGCAGGCCCAATCTAGCTCAGCCAATGAGAGAGCTTCGAACTTGACTGCAGCTTGTGTTCGTACAGAAACTGAAAATATGCAAACTATTTTTATTAAAATCTCATCTGTGGTCCCCATCCGTCTGTATGAATCTGCTATCTTTATTTCCAGAAGATTTTCATCTCACTGTTGGAGTTCTGCACTGGAAAGGTTGCTAAATTTTTTCGGTGTACCTTTTTACCTTTCTAATGCGACTTTATCTAAATCATTTTATTTCAAGATACTTTTACTATGTTGTACAGGGTTAGATGTGAAATTCTAAATTGCATGGCACTAAATTAAAAATTATAATGTGCCCTCACACTCCGTTGCTCTAACAACTCCAGCCTCTCAGATCCCCAGTTGCTGGGCCATCCAGCCTCCCAAATCCTCAGTTGCTGAGCCGGCCTCCCATATCCTCAGTTGCTGGGCCATCCAGCCTCCCAAATCCTCAGTTGCTGGCCAGCCTCCCAATCCTCAGTTGCTCCCAGCCTCCCAATCCTCAGTTGCTGGGCCACAGCCTCCCAATCCTCAGTTGCTGGCCAGCCTCCCAGATCCTCAGTTGCTGGAGCCTCCCAGATCCTCAGTTGCTGGGCCAACAGCCTCCCAGATCCTCAGTTGCTGGCCCAGCCTCCCAGATCCTCAGTTGCTGAGCCAGCCTCCCAGATCCTCAGTTGCTGAGCCAGCCTCCCAGATCCTCAGTTGCTGAGCCAGCCTCCCAGATCCTCAGTTGCTGGGCCAACAGCCTCCCAGATCCTCAGTTGCTGAGCCAGCCTCCCAAATCCCAGTTGCTGGGCCAGCCTCCCAGATCCTCAGTTGCTGGGCCAACAGCCTCCCAGATCCTCAGTTGCTGAGCCAGCCTCCCAGATCCTCAGTTGCTGGCCCAGCCTCCCAGATCCTCAGTTGCTGGCCAACAGCCTCCCAGATCCTCAGTTGCTGAGCCAGCCTCCCAGATCCTCAGTTGCTGGCCAACAGCCTCCCAGATCCTCAGTTGCTGAGCCAGCCTCCAGATCCTCAGTTGCTGGGCCAACAGCCTCCCAGATCCTCAGTTGCTGAGCCAGCCTCCCAGATCCTCAGTTGCTGGGCCAACAGCCTCCCAGATCCTCAGTTGCTGAGCCAGCCTCCCAGATCCTCAGTTGCTAGGCCAGCCTCCCAGATCCTCAGTTGCTGGGCCAACAGCCTCCCAGATCCTCAGTTGCTGGGCTGTTTTCAACACTTGATATCGTCAAGCACTACCATGAAATTTCAATATGCATAGCTGTATTTAAAACAATCTTATAAATGCAAATAATCAATATACTTGTACTAAAGTTTCATACATTTCTCCAATAAAACGCAGTTGGTCATCAGCTCATTTTTTATCAGTAACCGTTTTCATCTCGAATCTTGAATGCACATTTAGAGTTGAATTTTTGTCTTTCATTCGTTAACAGAAGTCGATCGTATTGTGCAGCAGTCTGCCAGCTCAGCCGCCACTCTCACCTCGGCTGATCAGTCAGCTCCTGCCGCCGCCGCCGCCGCCCCCGTCGCCACTGCTTCCGCAGGTTCAGAGAATTCCAATCGTCGGCCAGATTCTTCGAATGACAGTTCAGATCTTGTTAAAGTGGACTCTGTTTGCGACTCGGCTGGTGAGTAGTTAATTAGCTAGTAGTATTTTCAGCACATTTGTATAGTATTAGTGTAGTTAGATGTAGTAATATAGTTAGAGAAGTTTAAGTAGTAGCTAGCACTGTCTATGGCCCCCTATAAATTATTATAGATAATGGAACTTTTCAATGTGAAGTCTTGCAAATTCTTTGCAGAAAACATTATTACACATTTTATAACAGTTGTATTTACTCTACTAGCATATCTAAGGACGTTGGAATTGCAAAATTTGCGAAAAAAATTATGGTGTTTGCGATTAATGTAGAGATACAAATGTACGAGTTATAATTATTATACTTAACAGTTCCTCGATTTTCTACTTACAATAGAAATATAAAAATGTTCCACTTATAAAAAATAGTAATCAAATTTTTAGCCTTTACTAATTCCAACGTACTGTAACATCACCTTGCACTAACATTTGCGCAGAAATTGTGTCCAACAACTCGGACAGTGCAGTCGATCAACCATCAACTGTCATCTTAGACACAATTGATGATAGTTCTCCAAATCCAAGCGTTACCGCAGCTACTCAGCTATTGGCTGATCCATCGTACTACAGTCTGATGCCAGCTAGTAACACTGATCAGAGTGGCCAGTCTCAGTCACCCGGCGATGTAGATTAATCTTATGTAGATAATAGCGAACATCCGTTGAAAACGTTACCTTGACAAGAATTGCTAAATATCCATTGCAAACAACTCAACTAGTGACTATGGGCTTTTTAACGACATCAAACGACTGCAATGCGACGGAGGGTTGCTTTCACATACGCGAAATTTTACAACCGCTAAATCACCTTTCATAAACGCGAAACTTCACAGCCGCTAAATGTCATCTACTTTTACAACCGCGAAACTTCACAACCGCTAAAATTTTTGCACTTACTTTCATATACGGCAGTCTTTTTAGCGGTTGTGAAGTTTTGCAATTGTGAAGTTTCGCGTTTACGAAAGCAAGTGCTTTTAGCGGTTGTGAAATTTCGCGTTTGTGAAACCCACCCGCGACGGAGAGGTGACTGTTCTGTCACGAGAGCGCATCGCGCGAGTTACAGAATCGTAAGAGTTGGGAAAATTTTGTCTAAGAGTCGTTGTGTTAGAGCTTAAATTTCTACTCACTTGCGTAGACTAAACAGCTGTCATAAAATGCATAATGCGAGTCTCAGACTCTAGATATACGACTCTACGGCCCCAGAGTCACCTTTCGTTACCCCAGAGTCGCAGAAACTAAAACGCTTAAAATTGGCTCTTAGGCGACTCTTTGGTGACTGATTTCAGAGTCGTTTGGAGTCACTCTTTTCGATTTTTCCTGTGAACTGCGACGACTTTGAAACGCTTCTTGGCCTTGATACCGTTTTCATTGGGCTATCCAGAGTTGAAAATCTTATTCAAGAAAGATTAGATAGATTGTACCATAGACACAATGCAAATTCGTTCCATAGGTTCTACTTTGAAAGTGTAAGTGGGGTGAAAGTGGTAACGAATAAGCCTGGGCTTTAAAAATACATTAAAATACTTCTGTTTAACTTACTACTGAGTTGAAAGTAGCTTACACGCAAATATGCTAAGTGGCACATCTAGTTATTCTCGTATATGTGCTGCCAACAGTCTGCATTCGGCCTTAAACAATAAAGCTAATCAATTTGATAGAAAGTGTCAATCAAATAGACAGCTCGTCACTCTAAGCTGCACTGTCACAGACTAGACGATAGAAAGAAACTTAACTAGGTCTTCATTATGTACAACCATAATAAATAAATTGCCTTCTTAGTAGTATAAAAGTAAAAAAGTGGGTGGTAGAAATCTTTACAAGCTATGGAATAGTCCATAATATCGGAAATTACCTGACATCTTACTATTAGTAATCAGTACATAGTATTCGATGTATATTTGTATTAGACAAAAATTCACTTCTGTATGTGTTAATTGATTGTGTCTTTCCTAATTAAATAAAACAATTTTTATACTACTTATATTGTTAATGATTTCAATTTCGAAACCTTTCTAGAGTGAACATGTTTTATTTTAAATTCATATTTTGCTCAAATAGCGGCACTACTGATTCCTTATTTTCTCAGTAAAATTCTGGTCAGTTATATTCAGTAAAATCAGAATATGTAATTATTTCAAATTGTGTTTATTATCTGCAGCATTACTATTAGTAGTACTCATTACTTTCTGGAATGTGACTTACATAGATCAATTATTTAGTGTGCCGAAGAATATTTTTAATTATTAATTATCGTGTATGCATGCATTCTTAATCAGGCTTTTGGTTTAAAGTTTCGTATTCCATTGTACTTAAAATTCAGTATATATCATTACTAATAGTATTATATAGGCCCATATTTGTATATTTTGGCAAACAATAAAGAATATTTTTATAGTTTTTTATTTCAAATGAAATAATTTGCACTACTAAAATGATACGAGTAGTATCTGCATATGAGATATTGTAATTTTTCAATTTCCAATAAATTCGAAATAGAAAAATTTTCTTACAACATCGTTGTTGGTGTTTTTTGTTTAATTTAATTTGAATCTGTTTTTTCTGTTTGATTTATTTCAAAATAATTTTGTTTCTATCTAGGTTGATGATACCGAAGTGTTTTGACACAAGTGCTTCAGTACTAGTGTTGATGATGAACTTCTAATGATTGCATGTGAGTTGCTTAGAAAGTATGCTAAATTCCTGCTTTGATAGTTTTTTTCTCCATTTCTGTTGTCTTTTTTTGCTTAACCGTGACTTTGAGAGATGTAACTACGAGCTAATTATCTGTGTGATTTCGACTAAACTTCGGTCTCTCTCTGATGAGGTTTTTTAATATATAATGGCAGCGCAGTTCGGCGGCAAAACCATTCTGACTCTTTCGTCACGACCCCAGCAGGTTCGATTCTGTGCGTAAACACACTAATTTGGGGCTTGTGTACTCAAAATTTCACAAGCCATGAAGAGGCCCAACCCCGTTACAGAGTGTACATGCTAAAGGGCCGCTGTACACCCTGTGTGAGTGTGTGTATGAGTGCGTGCAGTTTTGGCGCTCAGGTGAACACGCTATGCTGAATACTGTGAGCTGATCTTGTTTAGATAGCAACAACAATAGGTATATACTCAGCAACAGTCAAAAGTTCCTCCCTCCAAATTGCGAAAACTTCACACTCACAATTCACCCTCAAGTTACGCAACTAAGCCGCCGCGAGGAAGGGAAAGTTGATTGACTATCAGTAAAATCATAAATTTTTTATGCAATATTCAGTTAGAATCGCGATGCGTGTGGGATCCCCTCGCACGCAGAAGTGCGACGATTCTGCGGGGCATCCCAATGATGATGCGGAGCAGAAAGTCCTGGTAAAGCCGCTCCGAAGCGTTTTCAATGGCATGACGCAGAGCTCTCCGCAACATTCTATGGTGGATTCTCTTTTCGAATGGTACGTTCTAGGAAGTCCCAGACATGCTCGATGGGATTCATGTCTGGGGACCGGGAAGGCCAGCGCAGAGTGCGCAGCTGTAGCTGTTCCTTCAGTTGACTAACTGCATCGGCTTGGTGTGGCGGGGCGTTGTTCCTGGGCTTGGGTCTGCTTAATGCCCATGCAGGCCTTGGACCATTAAGCAGACCCAAGTCACCCCCAAGCGGCAATAAGCTTTGCGCATGCCGTAGGTTGCGTCACTCGCAATAAGTGAAAAAATCATCTCGCTTAGTGGGGTGGAACTTTTGACTGTTGCTGAGTATAGGTCAAAGCCATTGAAATGGATATTGAATATTGACGTACCTCTTATGTATTTTTTTGTTAGATGCAGGAAGACTGTGTGCACCCTGGCGCACTTTAAGCGACATTGTCGCACAACCGGCGAGAGGCATTGCTGCCCATTCCGCCGACTCCCCTGAGCAGGCACACAAGCGTGCGGATACATGTACGTACGCAGTCATACGCACAGGCACACACTCACACAGGAGTGTTACAGTGGCCCTAACTTAATGCCTTGTGCCTTGGGGGTTGACCCTCAAGCTGGACTATAATTGCACGAGCAGAGCCAAGCCGAGATTCCAATTTAGCCCCAAACTAGCAATCTTCGCCCCCCGTTGGGGGACATCTGGATAGAATCTCTGTTATCTACAAGTAACAAAAAGACAGCCAAATAAAGCCTTCACAAAGACAACAGACAAACTGCTCAAATAAAGTGCAATGCAAAAAGAAATCATCCCAAGACAGCAAGCATCCCCCAGATAGCAAGCATCCCCCAGATAGCAAGCATCCCCCAGATTGCAAGCATCCCCCAGATTGCAAGCATCCCCCAGATAGCAAGCATCCCCCAGATAGCAAGCATCCCCAAATAGTAAGCATCCACCAGACAATAAGTAGCTAGTGCAACAATTTTCTTAGCTCTATAGTGGCTCCTTTAAAATTGGCATGACGCTTACTTATACGTTTTAAATTGTGTATCTTTTATGTTTCACATGGTGGCTCTTTTATGTTCTACATGGTGGCTCTTTAATGTTTGACATTGTGGCTATTTTATGTTCTACATAGTGGCTCTTTTACGTTTGGCATGGTGGCTCTTTTATGTTCGACAGGGTAGCTCTTTTATGTTTGGCATGGTGGCTCTTTAATGTTCGACATGGTGGCTCTTTTATGTTTGGCGTGGTGGCTCTTTTATGTATGACATGGTGGCTCTTTTATGTTTGGCATGGTGGCTCTTTTATGTTCGACATGGTGGCTCTTCTATGTTTGGCATGCTGGCTCTTTAATGTTCGACATGGGGGCTCTTTTATGTTTGGCATGGTGGCTCTTTTATGTTCGACATGGTGGCTCTTTAATGTTCGACATAGTGGCTCTTTAATATTTCCCCAGATAGCAAGCATCCCCCAGATAGCAAGCATCCCCCAGATAGCAAGCATCCCCACTCCCAGATAGCAAGCATCCCCCAGATAGCAAGCATCCCCAAATAGTAAGCATCCACTAGACAATAAGTAGCTAGTGCAACAATTTCCTTAGCTCTATAGTGGCTCCTTTAAAATTGGCTTGACGCTTACTTTTACGTTTGAAATTGTGTATCTTTTATGTTTGACATGGTGGCTCTTTAATGTTTGACATGGTGGCTCTTTTACGTTCTATATGGTGGCTCTTTTACGTTTAGCATGGTGGCTCTTTTATGTTCGACAGGGTGGCTCTTTTATGTTTGACATGGTGGCTCTTTAATGTTTGACATGGTGGCTTTTTATGTTCTACATGGTGGCTCTTTTATGTTTGACAGGGTGGCTCTTTAGTGTTTGACATAGTGACTCTTTAATGTTCGACATGGTGGCTCTTTAATGTTTGACATAGTGGCGCTTTAATGTTTGACATGGTGGCTATTTAATGTTTGACATGGTGGTTCTTTTATGTTCTACATGGTGCCTCTTTAATGTTTGACATTGTGGCTCTTTAATGTTTGACATGGTGGCTCTTTTATGTTGGACATGGTGGCTCTTTTATGTTGACATCGTGGCTCTTTTATGTTCTACATGGTAGCTCTTTTATGTTTGATTCGGGTTTTTTATGTCTGGCATGGTGTCGCTTTAATGTTCGACATGGTGGCTCTTTTATGTTTGACATGGTGGCTCTTTAATGTTTGACATGGTGGCTCTTTAATGTTTGACATGGTGGCTCTTTTATGTTTGACATTGTGGCTCTTTTATGTTCGACATGGTGGTTCTTTTATGTTGGACATGGTGGCTCTTTACTGTTTGACATGGAGTCCCATATATGTTCGACATGGTGGCTCTTTAATGTTCGACATTGTGCCTCTTTAATGTTTGAAATGGTGGCTCTAATTTTCGACATGGTGGCTCTTTTATGTTCGACATGGTGGCTCTTTTATGCTTGACATGGTGGTTTTTTAATGTTCGACATGGTGGCTCTTTAATGTACGACATGGTGGCTCTCTAATGTTCTTCATGGTGGCTCTTTTATGTTTGACATGGTGGCTTTTTATGTTTGACATGGTGGCTCTTTAATGTTTGACATTGTGGCTCTTTAATGTTTGACATGGTGACTCCTTTATGTTCTACATGCTAGCTCTTTAATGTTCGACATGGTGGCTCTTTAATGTTTTTCATGGTGGCTCTTTTATGTTTGACATGGTGGCTTTTTATGTTTGACATGGTGGCTCTTTAATGTTTGACATTGTGGCTCTTTAATGTTTGACATGGTGACTCTTTTATGTTCTACATGGTGGCTCTTGTATGTTCGACATGGTGGCTCTTTTAGGTTTGAAATGGTGGCTCTCTAATATTTGACAAGGTGGCTCTTTAATGTTTGACATGGTGGCTTTTTAATGTTCGACATAGTGGCTCTTTAATATTCTACATGGTGGCTTTTTTAATGTTCGAAATTGTGGCTCTTTAATGTTTGACATGGTGGCTCTTTAATGTTTGACATGGTAACTCTTTTATGTTCGATATGGTGGCTCTTTTATGTTTGACAAGGTGGCTCTTGTGTGTTCGACATGGTGGCTCTTTAATGTTTGACATGGTGGCTCTTTAATGTTAGACATGATGGCTCTTTAATGTTCAACATGGAGTCACATATATGTTCGACATGGTGGCTCTTTAATGTTCGACATGGAGTCACATATATGTTCGACATGGTGGCTCTTTAATGTTTGACATTGTGCTTTTTTGTGTTTAGCATTTTGTGTTGTTTAGGTGTTTTAATAAAATAATCTTTTTGCACTACTAAGATTCGAACCCAGGTCGCTACATTAGCAGTCCAGTCTGTTCGCATCTAGACTATCTCTTATCAATTGGAGAACATGAATTGTAGCCCTTATAATTCAATACTTACAGCAAGTCGGTTAGTGTAAAAAGTTATGACATAATCAATTTCTCAGTCAGTCAGTATCAGTCTCAATTTAAGTTAGCAATATGGTTACGCAATTTCAATCAAGTTGTGTGTGCATTTCTTCGGCACTGTTTTCAACTTGTTGTGATGCAATCTTTATCAGAATTGAAATTCAGTCAGTCAGGTTTTTATCTAGCATTCTTACAATGCATTTCAAGTCGAAAAGTTTGCTTGACCTTTTCAAAAAGCTTGTTTTTTCGAATATTTAATCCCTTTAATACTGAGCAATTTCTTAGCCAAGATGCATGTACCGTCCCAGGAAAATTTCTGATCGAATGGTGCAAGTTTGAAGAAAATCGGTTGAGCCATTTTTTCTGAAATCTATCGCATACCTACCTACCCACAGACAACTCATTTTTAGTATATAGGACTAGCAATCTTCGCCCCCCCGTTGGGGGACATCTAGATAGAATCTCTGTTCTCTACAAGTAACAAAAAGACAGCCAAATAAAGCCTTCACAAAGACAACAGACAAACTGCTCAAATAAAGTGCAATGCAAAAAGAAATCATCCCAAGACAGCAAGCATCCCCCAGATAGCAAACATCCCCCAGATAGCAAGCATCCCCAGATAGCAAGCATCCCCCAAATAGCAAGCATCCCCAAATAGCAAGCATCCCCCAGATAGCAAGCATCCTCCCGATAGCAAGCATCCCTCAAATAGCAAGCACCCCCAGACAGCAAGCATCCCCCCTCCCAGATAGCAAGCATCCCCCAGATAGCAAGCATCCCCAAATAGTAAGCACCCACCAGACAATAAGTAGCTAGTGCAACAATTTTCTTAGCTCTATAGTGGCTCCTTTAAAATTGGCATGACGCTTACTTTTACTTTTGAAATTGTGTATCTTTTATGTTTGACATGGTGGCTCTTTAATGTTTGACATGGTGGCTCTTTAATGTTTGACATGGTGGCTCTTTAATGTTTGACATGGTGGCTCTTTTATGTTCTACATGGTGGCTCTTTTACGTTTGGCATGGTGGCTCTTGAGTGTTTGACATGGTGGCTCTTTAATGTTTGACATGGTGGCTCTTTAATGTTTGACATGGTGGCTCTTTAATGTTCGACATGGTGGCTCTTTTATGCTTGACATGGTGGCTCTTTACTGTTTGACATGGAGCCACATATATGTTCGACATGGTGGCTCTTTTATGTTTGACATGATGGCTCTTTGATGTTTGACATGGAGTCACGAATATACTTGACATGGTGACTCGTTAATGTTAGACATACTGGCTCTTTAATGTTTGGCCTGGTGGCACCTTAATGTAATGATGGCTCTTTAATGTTTGAAATGGTGGCTCTTTAATATTTGACATGGTGGCTCTTTAATGTTTGACATGGTGGCTCTTTAATTTTTGACATGGTGGCTCTTTAATGTTCGACATGTTGGTCCTTTTATGCTTGACATGGTGGCTCTTTAATGTTTGAAAAGTTGGTCCTTTTATGTTTGACATGGTGGCTCTTTAATTTTGGACAGGGTGGCTCTTTTATGTTTGACATGATGGCTCTTTAATGTTCTACATGGTGGCTTTTTTATTTTCGACATGGTGGCTCTTTAATGTTTGGCATGATGGCTCTTGGATGTTTGACATGGAGTCACAAATATACTTGACATGGTGACTCGTTAATGGTAGACATGGTGGCTCTTTAATGTTTGACCTGGTGGCACCTTAATGTCTGTAATGATGGCTCTTTATTGTTCGACATGGTGGCTCTATAATGTTCGACATGGTAACTCTTTAATGTTCGACATGGTGGCTCTATAATGTTCGACATGGTGGCTCTTTAATGTTTGACATAAAGTCACATATATGTTGGACATGGTGGCTCTTTAATGTTCGACATGGTGGCTCCTTAATGTAAGAAATGGTGGCTCTTTAATGTTTGACGTGTTGGCTCTTTTATGTTTGACATGGAGTCACGAATATACTTGACATGGTGACTCGTTAATGTTAGACATGGTGGCTCTTTAATGTTTGACCTGGTGGCACCTTAATGTAATGATGGCTCTTTAATGTTTGAAATGGTGGCTCTTTTATATTTGACATGGTGGCTCTTTAATCTTTGACATGGTGGCTCTTTAATGTTCGACATGGTGGCTCTTTAATGTTAGAAATGGTGGCTCTATAATGTTAGACATGGTTGCTCTTTAATGTTCGACATGGTGGGTCTAATGTTCGACATGATGGCTCTTTAATGTTAGACATGGTGGCTCTTTAATGTTCAACATGGTGGCTCTTTAATGTTAAACATGGTGGCTCTTTTATGTTAGACATGGAGTCACGTATATGTTCGACATGGTGGCTCTTTAATGTTTGAAATTGTGCTTTTTTGTGTTTAGCATTTTGTTTTTAAGGTGTTTTAATAAAATAATCTTTTTGCACTACTATGATTCGAACCCAGGTCGCTGCATTAGCAGTCCAGTCTGTTCGCATCTAGACTATCTCTTGTCAATTGGAGAACATGAATTGTGGCCCTTATAATTCAATTCTTACAGCAAGTCGGTTAGAGTAAAAAGTTATGACATAATCAATTTCTCAGTCAGCCAGTATCAGTCTCAATTTAAGTTAGCAATATGGTTACGCAATTTCAATCAAGTTGTGTGTGCATTTCTTCGGCACTGTTTTCAACTTGTTGTGATGCAATCTTTATCAGAATTGAAATTCAGTCAGTCAGGTTTTTATCTAGCATTCTTACAATGCATTTCAAGTCGAAAAGTTTGCTTGACCTTTTCAAAAAGCTTGTTTTTCGAATATTTAATCCCTTTAATACTGAGCAATTTCTTAGCCAAGATGCATGTACCGTCCCAGGAAAATTTCTGATCGAATGGTGCAAGTTTGAAGAAAATCGGTTGAGCCATTTTTTCTGAAATCTATCGCATAGCTAGATAGATACATACAGACAACTCATTTTTAGTATATAGGATAGGATTAATGTGACTGCACTGGGAATCGAGCCTGGGCCGCTGGCACATCAGAGCGCCCCACTAGACCATTGGGTTATGTCCTCTTTGGGTATTAATGTACAAAGCTAACTAGGAGTTATCAGCGTACTAGGTATCAAATTACGACTCGTATAAAGTGGCCTAGCACTACAGGTAAATTGCACGGGAGTTGCGGTCGCAGAGTAAGCCATTTATTTATATAATCGCCTTAACAAAAGTAGATTAGCTTTTTGCACCGTTACTTTTATGCTCGTAACTGCAATTGATAAATTTGTTTCCTGTATGATGGATTACGGAGCAAGTAAAAGTAATCCTATTCAAGGCAATCGTGTCCTTTGACAATAAAGTACATAGACTGCAGGGAAAATATAGCATTGGTTTCGCCTTTAATACGAGTCCTTCTGAACGATTCTTCAAAATGTTTAATAGTATATTTCGAGTTGAAAAAAGTACAATTAAACTTATCGTCTAATTAGAGAGACCATTAAAATGACTGAATGTCTCACAAGATAATGTAATAAGTAATTAATAATGTAATCAATTTGCTGTACTGGTATACATTATACATGGTTTGGTTACAAACTTGTGTGCAAGGGTTAAATTGCAATAATTTCACGATTACAGACATTTTGAGATGTTGGATTTTTGCTGTTGCTATTGTAATTAACTGAAGGTGAGGACGAAAAGAAAAAGTTAATTAAGTGGTCGGTAACAACAAAGAAATCATTCCTCTTTCTTAAAATAATTTCTTACACGAGGTCGACCGCCTTCTGGTCTGATAACAGTACAAACTAAAAACAGACAGATTTCTTGTTGATAAAACATGAGACAACAGGTATAGACTATATTCAGTACGCAGCATACTGCAGTGTACATCCGCGCGCTTGTGTGCGGCCTGCTCAGGGAAATCTGCGGAATGGGCAGTGATGCCTCTCGCCGGTTGTGTGACAATGTCGCTTAATTAAAGTGCAGCAGGATACACACATATTTTATATAATATTTTTTCACATTAAATTTCTATCTTTTACATTCAATTTTATCTTTCACTTTATCTTTCACATTGATCTGTGAAAGATCCGCGCATCTTTCACACGTCTTTCTATGTTTCACATTGAATTAAATCTATGGCCTTAAAACAGATCCTTCACACTTGTCGGTTGCTTCCCACTGGGCCAATCGAATTCTGAAGAGAAGAAAGTTGTTATAAAATTAACTATAAAAATGAAGAAATTGAAGCGTCCCTTAGGCTTAGGGACACTTGGTTTTCGTCAAGATAGCTTATATTTCATAAATTAAAGTAACAAACTTTCTATGCACGCAATTAATATGCAGAATCTACGAGCTACTTCTGCAAGATTATCCTTCCTTTTCAGGTCACGCGAATGAGCTGTCAGACAGCGCGAAAATGCTGGCACAATCAGCTAGTGAAAACTGATAGTCGGGGGGCCTCCATATTTTCTTCTACTCAAGTCTTCAACCAGATATAGAAATTTGATTATGATTCCTAATAACCGGAACAGCTGCTCTGAACCGGCGTGTTATCGATGCTATACTAAAGTTTCTCTGAGTCTGAATTCAGAAATTGCTCAGCTATATGCTAATACTAGCTTGGCTCTCTTAAGCATGCTCAGCCGGTAGGAGAACTGTGCTAGCACTCTCTCTCTCTCTCTCTCTCTCTCCTCTCTCTCTCCTCACTGCTCAGTCTTAAACGCGCTAGCACCCCCTCTCTCTCTCTCTCTCTCTCTCTCTCTCTCTCTCTCTCTCTCTCTCTCTCTCTCTCTCTCTCTCTCTCTCTCTCTCTCTCTCTCTCTCTCTCTCTCTCTCTCTCTCTCTCTCTCTCTCTCTCTCTCTCTCTCTAAGCCCAGAACTCACCGCAGCACGCCGCTTTCCAATCAGACAGACCAGGAATTCCCGCCGGAACAGTGTGGACCGGGCCAGCTGTATCCAGAAGTAGCTGCTCGAGCTCACCAGCTGAGGCAGTCGAGCCCAGTTGCTGAATTGAGCTCGGTGAGACTTGGGCATTCGATTAATAACCAGCAGGCTTACAATGGATGCCACCTGAGAGCAGAAGACCACAACAGCCACAATCACTATGCTTACAACGCTGTCGAATAGTTCGGATTTTCTGCCGGAGTTTTCGCTTGTACTCGTATTCGCGGAGGAGCCGCTAGATCTGGACATGATGCAGACCAGCCTCACAGCAGAGGCCACGCTAAACACCAGAGCCAAACAGCTAAACGTCAGCGTCAGCGACAGATTCCAAGTGCTGAACGCGTCGCCTTGAACATCGGAGATGAAGCAGAAATCCAAGAGTAAACCGTCAGGACTGTCCAGACTAAATCCCAGAGCTATAGCGTCTCCCAGAGTGAACAGCCACAGAGCTGCCACCAGAGCCCAGGGATAGACTCGCGACTTTCTGCTGTACCGCTGCGGAAAACTAATGGCCAACAGGCGGTCCAAGCACACCGCCAGGATGAACAACACGCTGCTGTCCAGGCCAACAGTCAGCGGAGCGACTTCAACCAGGCACTGCAACTGCGTCCTCTGCTGTCCTTCCATGGCGATAAAATCTGCCGTGCGCAACGCTGTGACGTAGAGATAAGCCGCATTCAGCACAGCGTTCGCTATGCCAACGTTAGCCAGCATGACAAAGAACGATTTCTGGCGAAGAATTCTCGACCAGCCGATGCACAGCACTAGGCAGACATTGGCTAGCAGGCCTATGATTGCCGTGACTAACTGGGCCGTGTTTGCCGTCTGGTTTAAACTGTACAACAGTTTGCTCCACGGGATTTCATCCGTAGTTCCTGCAGTTGACCTGTTGGAGCCGTCCATAACCTTGTTTTCCTTTCTGAGTTTGTTTTTTCGGCATTATTCGGTGTCGCATGTTTGATATTTATAAGGCGATTGGATTCGTTTAGTCGCTGCTCATTGGTCTGAGGGTTTTCAAGGGTACTCAAGCATGACCTACACTTGCTTTGCAAAGGATTTGTTTCTTTAACAGTTTTGTCCGCCACCCGTCATTTTCTTCCCAGAGACTTTTCTCTTCCCGTGACTTGTCCTTTCCTGAGACTTCCCATTCCGTGACTTGTCGTTCTTTGAGACTTTTTCCTTCCTGTGACTTTTCCTTTTACTTCCCGTGACTTTTACTTCCTGTGACTTTTCCTTCCAGTGACTTATCCTTCCCGTGACTTTTCCTTCCAGTGACTTATCCTTCCCGTGACTTTTCCTTCCAGTGACTTATCCTTCCCGTGACTTTTCCTTCCAGTGACTTATCCTTCCCGTGACTTTTCCTTGTGCTGTGTGATTTTCGTCGATTTCTGCATTTCAAAGCTTGATGGCTTCGCTCAATCAAATATTTTTCTACGTCCTAAACAATGAATATACGCAGGTACCAGCCAGATTGGACGCCAAAGATAAGGCAACTTAAAAAGACGTATTAGAGAAAAGAGCAAGCGTTTCTCCATCCATGACGGAGCGCTTTACTACAGGGTGACTAATAAGGACGACAGTCAGCGAATGCGGCCTGAAGACCATCGCAGAGTACTTTTCACAGAGGAAGAGGTACGGGATAAGATCCGCAGCCTTCACTCGCAAGGAAGTCACGTGGGTGTCAACAGCAAGTTTATGCCGTAGAATATAAGCAGGCGCCATGCCATTTTGCAGAGCCGCCTTTGGCTTTGAGCCTTTGCTTGGCGAGCATGCCGCAACGCTAACTGATGTTCCTGAGCCCACTGCAATCAATAGGCGTTCTGTTGCAGTCAAAGACAAGAAGCGAGCGGCAGTGCGAAAGCTAATCTCCAGCAGGATCAAGCAGGCCCAGGAAATGATGCGAAAGCGTCACACCGTGGGAGCAGCTGGGGTTCAGGATCTGAAGCGAGGGGACAGAGTTAGGCTTCGCAATCTTCGCAGGGACGATCGGAAGGGTGGTAAGATGCGATACACTTGGAGTCAGCAAGTCTACATCGTGACCAGGTGTCTTGGTCAAAACGTGTACAGGCTAGGAGGACTAACCAGGTGTGTCAATGGGAAACACCTCAAGAAATGCTTCCTCCAAGCACCGGCTGAAAGTGCATCACCGGTTTTTCACTAAGCGGACATTTACTTCATTACTTTAACAGTAAACAGTTTTCCATTTAAATACACAGTTGTGCGAGCAAATACATATAAAACTAATGCTACGTTGATGATAAAAATGCCTTTCCACTTCTTATACATGTACGCGTTCAATACCATGACCATTGGTTTTACACAAATGGGGGGGGAGATCGGAAACCGGAGATCCTAAACCAGGACTTTGTTTTTGCGGCCCTGACGGAGAGCTGAAACTGGTTTAGAGTCTCCTGGGGGAGATCAGAAACTGGTTTAAGATCTCCGGGTGCGGAGACCTGAAAATGCCCCGGAGACCCTTAAACGGTTTCAGATCTCCTACCCCGGAGACCCATAACCGTTAGAAGTCTCCAGGGGAGATCCTAAACGGTTTAGGGTCTCCGGGCGGAGATCCTAAACCGTTTAGGGTCTCCGCCCCGGACACCCGAAACTGACCGGACCCCCGGAGATCCTAAAACATAACACCGGCACAAATGCAGCGTGATGTTCAAATTGGCTTGATTTTGCGCAAAACAAGCTGCCTGACTTCTCTGGGGAGTTGCAAATGCAACAAATCATTATTTATTATCATGCATTCTGCTTTATCTGCCCTGGCTGAGTCTTTACTCCACTGTCTCGCTTGGGTGGACATGGCTGCATGTATTATTTGTCTGTCTGTGTGTCCGTGTGTCTGTCTGTCTGTCTGTCTGTCTGTCTGTCTGTCTGTGTGTCCGTGTGTCTGTCTGTCTGTCTGTCTGCCTGTCTGTTTGTCTGTCTGTCTGTCTGTCTGGCTGTCTGTGTGTCCGTGTGTCTGTCTGCCTGTCTGTTTGTCTGTCTGTCTGTCTGTCTGTCTGTCTGTCTGTCTGTCTGCCTGTCTGTTTGTCTGTCTGTCTGTTTGTCTGTCTGTCTGCCTATCTGTCTGTCTTCATCAGTGCAGGAACCGTACCAGCCTTAATCACACCCAGCCCACGCAAGGCTAGAGGTGAGAGGCATGAAATCCCGGATGAGCAGCTAGCCGCCCTTACCCTCGAAGAAATTTGTCACACACTGCTGCACTCTGTCCGATGCGATCTCGGGAACAGCTGGGGGTCCTCAGCAGTCAAGCGCCAGTTCTAGGTCAAGTGCTGAGCTGGCCGAATCCAAATTAATAACACGCACTCAGAATCCCGAAGTCAGGGGGGGGGAATGTCTACTTTTTTCCGGGTTTTATTATCATCGACAAGATATCAAGCAGAATGTGCAGGCCGGCAATTACCGGTAGAAATTACTGTGAGGAAAGGAAGAGCCTAAGTCTTGCAGACGTTTTACTTTGAGATAGAGACTCATAATTACATGTATGACTTGCAAAGCTGCATGGACACTTTGATTTGGGAAATTAGCAGAAAAATTCGAATGCTAGATTCAGGACATTAAATTGCAGGTGGCCCAGGTGAGTGAGTCTTCTCTTTGAGGCCACAGTCGATGGGAATATAATACCTCTTTTCAAAGTGGCATTTCTTCACTAATTGTAGCCCAGTGCCGCTTGATTGGAGGTTTGTGCTCAATAATTCCTAGGCTTAATTTCGAACCTGGAACTAAAAATTAGCGCGGGCTATTCTAGCTGTTAGATTTTGTTAGATAGGTTCATAAAATCAATGAGTCAACTTTTATGACCTTTTTGGCACAGGACCTGTACATAGGATATAAAATTAATGTACATGTAAAATCCTAATTTCCTAAACGAGAAGCTTTATGAATATCAACAGACAGATAGGCAGAAAGGCAAGACATATCAAAAGATGAACAATTTTTGCGCTGAAAAATACAACCTTCGTTCTCCAAATTATATTTCTTCGTTAAAACCTCAGTTTCCCAGTCCTTCTACTTGGAGTAGTCCTTGGATATTTCACAGCTGAACTTTATTTGACACATTGACGCGGTTAAACAGATAAGAAGTGATTGAGTTGACCAATTACCTTGTGATCAAGTACAACATTATCTTAGAGTATTCGAGTTGAGTCAAATCAGCAATATGAAATTTAATAGTTTTTTTTATAAACAGCCAGTGTCAATAGCCTATTGGTTCGTGCCAAACAGATTATGGCTGTTCTTATTAGTCATTTTTCGCACTCCAGTCTCCGTGAAGCTCATCGCCAGCCGGACTTGATGAAGCCACGGCTTGTCTTTGAAGCTCTGCGCCGCACTCAGACACTGGATGGCGTACTCCCGGGCTGGAACGCCTCTCTGCCGATAGTACAGATCCAGCACCTGCTGAACTTCGTTTGTTTGACCTTTCCTCAGGTGCAGGAACGGCCGCGGTGTGTCCTGCAATTAGCACAGAACACAAAAACTACTTAAACGAGGGCAGAAGAAATTATTTGTTTCTTAGAAATTATTGGTTTCTTAGAAATTATTTGTTTTTTTATTTGTTTCTTAGAAATCATTTGTTTCTTAGAAATCATTTGTTTCTTAGAAATTATTTGTTTTATAGAAATTATTTGTTTCTTAGAAATTATATTTTCTATAATTATTTGTTTCTTAGAAATCATTTGCTTCTTAGAAATCATTTGTTTCTTAGAAATTATTTGTTTCTTAGACATTATTTGTTTCTTAGAAATTATTTGTTTCTTAGAAATTATTTGTTTTTTAGAAATCATTTGTTTTCTAAACTTTTTTATTTATTCGACATAAGTTTAGGGGTAGTTTTTAATGAAATTATAAAGAATAAAGTTCAAATCTATAAGAAGCTATAGTTTGCCTTTACATTATTCGCTTTATTCATTTTTATATATTTTTTTTTTTGTTTTTTTCTCTAGATATTTATATCTATATTTATCTATACAAAAGGTGCATAGCTAGTCATACTTTTCAATGACGTTTTTGAAAATAGTTTTGAAATAAACCTGTACGCTCGAATATTATGATTATATCAAATAATTAATTATAAATATTTCGATAAGTGCACGCTAGTATTTTTCGGCTAAACCATACTTTAAAATGATTTCTAAGAAACGAGGTCACTGCTTGTACGAGTTTTCTTCAAATGTAGCGGATTTTTCTAGCGTGGTTTCTTTTGCGACCGACATTGCCTATGGAAAAAAAATTGATTCAGCGATATACGTTCTCTAAAGTTTATACTTACTAATAAAAAGATGCACTAGCGATATGCGAACTACATTTAGCTGCATGTAGTATAGCATCTTGGAAAGTTGGCTATTTTACTTGAGGAGGAGACTCCTGCATGGTAATATTTGTTAAAAATTGATCGAAATGTGTAAAAATGGTTGGGCAATATTTTACAGTCACGCCACGCAAGCATGAGATAGTCAGGGCCGCTATAAACTTGTCGGGAATGACCCTTGAGAAACGTTGGGGAGGCAGCAATAATGGAATTTTTTAAAAATTAAAAGTACATGTAGATAGATTCTGACCTAAGCCTTGACATCTCAGCAATTCCCCCAATAAGCTTTGACATCTCATCAATTCCCCCAATAAGCCTTGACATCTCAGCAATTCCCCCGTCAGCTTTGATATCTCAGCAATTCCCCCAGCTATAAGCCTTGACATCTCAGCAATTCCCCCAGCTGTAAGCCTTGACATCTCAGCAATTCCCCCAGCTGTAAGCCTTGACATCTCAGCAATTCCCCCAGCTGTAAGCCTTGACATCTCAGCAATTCCCCCAGCTATAAGCCTTGACATCTCAGCAATTCCCCCAGCTATAAGCCTTGACATCTCAGCAATTCCCCCAGCTATAAGCCTTGACATCTCAGCAATTCCCCAGCTATAAGCCTTGACATCTCAGCAATTCCCCCAGCTATAAGCCTTGACATCTCAGCAATTCCCCAGTAAGCCTTGCCATCTCAGTAATTCCCCCAGCTGTAAGCCTTGACATCTCAGCAATTCCCCCAATAAGCCTTGACATCTCAGCAACAGATATTTTAGTAGAATCACCTCAACGCTGTGCAGAGGAAGCGGAATTGCCCCATCGTTGCCTTTGGCTTTTGTTAGCTGTAAACTGCTTGTTGTGGCCTGCGATTTCTGTTGCAGCTGCTTCTGCGGCTGCTTCTTGGCCGCCTGCTTGCCAGTCTCAATGTACACCGCGCTACCAGATGACTGTTGCAGCGGTGGTAGCTTCACTCCGCCGGGTGCCTGTTGCTGCTGCTGAGTCTGAGGCGGAGTTGTTGACGCGGAGTCGATGCGGGCCATCGGGGCGGCTGCATCCTGGTCCCCACGGTTGCCGCCTGCGCCAGCCATCTTTGCCCACTTGCTCTGCAATGATCAAAGTGTTTAGGTGCTTGCTGATTGACAGATATTATGGCAGATATGACAGACAGACACAATAGACAGACAGACAGACAGACACAAGACAGACACAAGACAGACACAGACAGACACAGACAGACAGACAGACAGACAGACAGACAGACAGACAGACAGACAGACAGACAGACAGACAGACAGACAGACAGACAGACAGAAAGACAGACAGACAGACACAAGACAGAAACAGAAAGACAGACAGACACAAGACAGAAACAGAAAGACAGACAGACAGACAGACAGAAAGACAGACAGACAGACAGACAGACAGAAAGACAGATAGACAGACAGACAGACAGACAGACAGACAGACAGACAGACAGACAGACAGACAGACAGACAGACAGACAGACAGACAGACAGACAGACAGACAGACAGACAGACAGACAGACAGACAGACAGACAGACAGACAGACAGACAGACAGACAGTTGTCGACATTGGTATAAATATGCTAGTAGTGCTTTTTTAATTGATCCGCACTACTAATTAGTAGCTACTAAATAGTATTAATGGTAAAATGTGTAAAAGTTTAATTAATAGAAATCACTGAAGTGTTGGCCTTATCCATTGTACTTGCATCTTATCAAGAATTGAAGGTGCATAACAATAGTAAAACTTTCTAACAATTGCCAATAGTTCTCTTACCAATTTCTTGCGAGTCAAAGCAGGAATAACCTAGATTGTATATAAAGATTGTTCAAAGGGAGTTGAGCGTCGGACTCAAGACTTGAAGGTCGGGGGTTCGATTCCCGATCCCACTCGGAGCAATTTGTGTCCTTGAGCAGGACACTTAACTCTGCATTGCTTCAGTTCCCCCAGCTGTAAAATGGGTGCCAACATTAGCTGGGGTAATTGAGGGTGTGTGGCGACCCCCCCAGTCCTTGGACTGAACAGCCGTACGCAGCTTTCAGATGCACCGCGCGATAGCTGCGGCTGAGCTGTCGGTTGCACACGTGGCCCAATTTGGGCAGGTGTAATAAAAAGGATTACCATAATGTAATGCAATATATAACAACTATGATCCCAAATATCAAACAAAAAATTCAATTTTACCTTCTGTTTTGGCGTCTTCATCAGTTTAGTAACCTTCTTGAAGTGATCCTCGGGTCAGTTCGGTACATGGCGGAATAGTACCGATCGATGGCCCTGGTGACTTCGGTTTCTTGCTTGTTAGCTGGTGGTTTGTTGCTGCTGTTGAGCTGCTGCTGGCTGAAGCCGTCAACGTAGACACCCTGGCCAACCAGGGGATAGCCCTTGATGGGCTTCTTCTTTAGCGAGGATCTGCATCAGTGGTGGGTTGTGATATCTGTATGCCAAATTTAAAGCTTAGATTGCATTATTATGAATGATTTTGACACTTGCTAGTAAATATGACCGATATATTTGACAGAAGCTCTTTACGATCTTATTTGACTTCATTTCACAAGTGTATCTGGTTTTTCAAAATGCTCACATGTATCTTCAGAGTGCTCATATCTTTAAAATGCTTATAACATCAGAGTGCACATGCATTTATATTCAGAGTGCTCATAACACCAGAGTGCTCAAAACATCAGAGTGGTCATAACATGAGAGTGCTCATATCTTCAGAGTGCTCATATCTTCAGAGTGCTCATAACATCAGAGTGCTCGTAATATCAGAGTTCTTATTTCTTCAGAGTGCTCATGGCGCCAGAGTGCTCATAACATCAGAGTTCTTATACCTTCGGAGTGCTCATAACATCAGAGGGCTCATCTCTTCAGAGTGCTCATATGTTCAGAGTGCTCGTAACAACAGATGCTCATAACCTCATATTGCCCATCATTTCAGAGTGTCCATCCCTTCAGAGTGCTTCTCACAGAGACTCACTTCTCCTGCCCATACAGCACGGTCACCCGGTCCTTGGCCTTCTCCGACCAGTTCTTCATCCTGGCAAAGATGGCCAGCGGCACAGTCCCGCTGCCGTAGCCAATGCGACTCCACTGTTTTGTTAGCAGAAAGCTGGCGCACGATTTCTGCTTCTGGCGCAGAGCCAAATTCAGCGGCTGCAGGCCGGCACCATCGCGGACCATGATTGAGCAAACATTGTGGTGCACAAATCCGCGCAGCACAGATAGCTGGCCCATCTCGACAGCCTCGTGAATCGGAGTCTTCTTCAGGTCTGGATGTCGCTCGGCTGTGCACCACTGTTTCAGCGGGTGCGGACCGACAGCTTCATCGGCTCGAACTCCATGCTGCCTGGTCAAGGTAGTGCTCAACTCCACCTGACCGAAATGAGCAGCCATGTACAGGGCCACCTTCATCTGGAATTTGGCAAGCACTTCGTCAGTTGGCGAAATTTTCTCCAACAGGTGGCTGGTGAAACCCAGTGCGGACAGACGCAGCAGGTCGGTCCAGCCGTCCCAGGTCTCAACTCGGACAGTGTCCCCGGGCTTCACCGAGTACTCGTCCAGGCTGTGACAGTCGAACATTTCCACTCCCTGGCTGGTTGCTAGGCGAAATATTCCCACTGGCAGGCCGCTGCGCCTGGAGGCCATGCTGCGGAGAGCGGACACGGGGAATCCGGTAAGGTTGAGCCGGTCCAGTACGGGAACCATCTCCTCGTTGTAGCACAGGCGAAGGTACAGCACTGGATCTGTTTCTTCCTTGACGTAGGCTCGCAGCGTCGAGCCCGGCTTGATGCCCATGTCCGACAGGACCCAGCGGTCGTCCAGCTCGCCGCCAGCGTACGCCAGCACGAGCGTATTGCGCTCGAAATTGATGTCGCCTAGTTGGACTTGATCCACTCGAATTTTAAATCGATCTGCGTGATTTTGATTTGAGCAGGTTTTTTTGTAGCAATGTGATGTGTTGCAGTGTCGGACAACTTGAGTACCAACATTAGATGATGCTATGTACATCGGGAGGCTGAGTACATAAATTTAGTTGATCGAGTGATGTTGTTTTTTGTCGTTCCACTTGGCTTTGTGGCTTTGTTATTTGCTATTTCGATCAGGACCGATGAGGGCCAACCCCAAGGCACAGAGATTCGTACACAGTCAGTGCTCACCTTTGATGATCTGTTTAATGGCACCTACAGTTTTTCCTTCGGGCACGTCCATCGTGTTGCGACCGTTTTCGTGGCAGATGAATAGGCGCATCTTCTTGCGCTGTGGGAATTGACGTAGAAGTCGAATGGAAATAAGGATTTTAGACTGCAATATGCGATAGTAAGATTCGAAATTGCTCAAGGTTTTGCCAATAAACGTCTGTCAGTCGAAATGATGGACAAAAACAGTTATCACTATAGAGCTTTAACAGCCAGTGGTTAACCATCCAGAGCTGTACAAGCCAGTGGTTAACTATCCAGAGCTGTGCAAGCCAGTGGTTAACCATCCAAAGCTTTAACAGCCAGTGGTTAACCATCCAGAGCTGTACAAGCCAGTGGTTAACCATCCAGAGTTGTACAAGCCAGTGGTTAACCATCCAGAGCTTTAACAGCCAGTGGTTAACCATCCAGAGCTTTAACAGCCAGTGGTTAACCATCCAGAGCTTTAACAGCCAGTGGTTAACCATCCAGAGCTTTAACAGCCAGTGGTTAACCATCCAGAGCTTTAACAGCCAGTGGTTAACCATCCAGAGCTGTACAAGCCAGTGGTTAACCATCCAGAGCTTTAACAGCCAGTGGTTAACCATCCAGAGCTGTGCAAGCCAGTGGTTAACCATCCAGAGCTTTAACAGCCAGTGGTTAACCATCCAGAGCTTTAACAGCCAGTGGTTAACCATCCAGAGCTTTAACAGCCAGTGGTTAACCATCCAGAGCTTTAACAGCCAGTGGTTAACCATCCAGAGCTGTACAAGCCAGTGGTTAACCATCCAGAGCTTTAACAGCCAGTGGTTAACCATCCAGAGCTGTGCAAGCCAGTGGTTGACCATCCAGAGCTTTAACAGCCAGTGGTTAACCATCCAGAGCTGTGCAAGCCAGTGGTTGACCATCCAGAGCTGTGCAAGCCAGTGGTTAACCATCCAGAGCTGTGCAAGCCAGTGGTTAACCATCCAGAGCTTTAACAGCCAGTGGTTAACCATCCAGAGCTGTACAAGCCAGTGGTTAACCATCCAGAGCTTTAACAGCCAGTGGTTAACCATCCAGAGCTGTGCAAGCCAGTGGTTAACCATCCAGAGCTTTAACAGCCAGTGGTTAACCATCCAGAGCTTTAACAGCCAGTGGTTAACCATCCAGAGCTTTAACAGCCAGTGGTTAACCATCCAGAGCTTTAACAGCCAGTGGTTAACCATCCAGAGCTGTACAAGCCAGTGGTTAACCATCCAGAGCTTTAACAGCCAGTGGTTAACCATCCAGAGCTGTGCAAGCCAGTGGTTGACCATCCAGAGCTTTAACAGCCAGTGGTTAACCATCCAGAGCTGTGCAAGCCAGTGGTTGACCATCCAGAGCTGTGCAAGCCAGTGGTTAACCATCCAGAGCTGTGCAAGCCAGTGGTTAACCATCCAGAGCTTTAACAGCCAGTGGTTAACCATCCAGAGCTGTACAAGCCAGTGGTTAACCATCCAGAGCTTTAACAGCCAGTGGTTAACCATCCAGAGCTGTGCAAGCCAGTGGTTAACCATCCAGAGCTGTGCAAGCCAGTGGTTGACCATCCAGATCTGTGCAAGCCAGTGGTTAACCATCCAGAGCTGTGCAAGCCAGTGGTTAACCATCCAGAGCTGTGCAAGCCAGTGGTTAACCATCCAGAGCTTTAACAGCCAGTGGTTAACCATCCAGAGCTGTACAAGCCAGTGGTTAACTATCCAGAGCTGTACAAGCCAGTGGTTAACTATCCAGAGCTTTAACAGCCAGTGGTTAACCATCCAGAGCTGTACAAGCCAGTGGTTAACCATCCAGAGCTTTAACAGCCAGTGGTTAACCATCCAGAGCTGTGCAAGCCAGTGGTTAACCATCCAGAGCTTTAACAGCCAGTGGTTAACCATCCAGAGCTTTAACAGCCAGTGGTTAACCATCCAGAGCTGTGCAAGCCAGTGGTTAACCATCCAGAGCTTTAACAGCCAGTGGTTAACCATCCAGAGCTGTGCAAGCCAGTGGTTAACCATCCAGAGCTGTGCAAGCCAGTGGTTAACCATCCAGAGCACAAGCCAGTGGTTAACCATCCAGAGCTTTAATGGCAGCTTTAAAGACAGTCAGTCGACCATTCAGAGTTTTAAAAGTGATTTAACTTTAGAATTTACCTACTGGGTACTGTACGAGTATAAATCGCAAGAAAAGTACACAGAATCACTGCACGCACCTCTCCAACAGAATTGAAACATGTTGAATCGGCCAGTGTTGCAGCTGACTCAGCGCCTGTCGATGGCCGACTATTGTAAGCGCCTCTGTCCGCCTCCGGCTCCATTGGCGACTGGCGAGATTTCATCATTTCTGTTGCTAAGGCCCTCGTCGCCGTCTCACTCGAGGTAGCGCACAGAGCATCTGAGCTTGTCTCGCCCGCTGTGCCAGTCGCTGTTTTTGCAGCGACCAATCTTTTGTAATGACCCAACGGCTATGCTTGCACTTAGTTGTTTAAGCGGTTACCTGCAGTTACACCCTCTCTCCTCCTATTACAATTATGCTTGCTTACAGCTCTGAACAGCTGAACACTGCCATTATTCTGTTTAGTTTCTTTCGTCTCCTACTACGAAACTTATTCAAATGCAAGACACTTGCTAAATATTTTGTGTACATTTGAAGAGCTGGCTAGAAAGACAGTAGCTATTAAAAAGGTTCTATTTGGGTGGCGTACGGTACGCAAAGGGGGTCAGGAGGAAGGGGGCGACCCCACCTCAATGCCCCTCCGAAAACTAAATGAAACAGGTAACAAAGCTCGATGAATGCTAGGAGCTCAACTTTTGCCTCACCTTGGACATGGCAGCCATGCACCGGGGTAGTGTGCCCATCAAGAGACAGGGGCGCCCAACTAAGAGACAGCTGGGGGCCCCCGCCCACCAAGAAACAGGGGCGCCCAACTAAGAGATAGGGACACCCACCAAGAAACAGGGGCGCCCAACTAAGAGATAGGGACACCCACCAAGAAACAGGGGCGCCCAACTAAGAGATAGGGACACCCACCAAGAAACAGGGGCGCCCAACTAAGAGATAGGGACACCCACCAAGAAACAGGGGCGCCCAACTAAGAGATAGGGACACCCACCAAGAAACAGGGGCGCCCAACTAAGAGATAGGGACACCCACCAAGAAACAGGGGCGCCCAACTAAGAGATAGGGACACCCACCAAGAAACAGGGGCGCCCAACTAAGAGATAGGGACACCCACCAAGAAACAGGGGCGCCCAACTAAGAGATAGGGACACCCACCAAGAAACAGGGGCGCCCAACTAAGAGATAGGGACACCCACCAAGAAACAGGGGCGCCCAACTAAGAGATAGGGACACCCACCAAGAAACAGGGGCGCCCAACTAAGAGATAGGGACACCCACCAAGAAACAGGGGCGCCCAACTAAGAGATAGGGACACCCACCAAGAAACAGGGGCGCCCAACTAAGAGATAGGGACACCCACCAAGAAACAGGGGCGCCCAACTAAGAGATAGGGACACCCACCAAGAAACAGGGGCGCCCAACTAAGAGATAGGGACACCCACCAAGAAACAGGGGCGCCCAACTAAGAGATAGGGACACCCACCAAGAAACAGGGGCGCCCAACTAAGAGATAGGGACACCCACCAAGAAACAGGGGCGCCCAACTAAGAGATAGGGACACCCACCAAGAAACAGGGGCGCCCAACTAAGAGATAGGGACACCCACCAAGAAACAGGGGCGCCCAACTAAGAGATAGGGACACCCACCAAGAAACAGGGGCGCCCAACTAAGAGATAGGGACACCCACCAAGAAACAGGGGCGCCCAACTAAGAGATAGGGACACCCACCAAGAAACAGGGGCGCCCAACTAAGAGATAGGGACACCCACCAAGAAACAGGGGCGCCCAACTAAGAGATAGGGACACCCACCAAGAAACAGGGGCGCCCAACTAAGAGATAGGGACACCCACCAAGAAACAGGGGCGCCCAACTAAGAGATAGGGACACCCACCAAGAAACAGGGGCGCCCAACTAAGAGATAGGGACACCCACCAAGAAACAGGGGCGCCCAACTAAGAGATAGGGACACCCACCAAGAAACAGGGGCGCCCAACTAAGAGATAGGGACACCCACCAAGAAACAGGGGCGCCCACCAAGAGACAGGGGCGCCCACCAAGAGACAGGGGCGGTGGGGTGCCTACCAAAGAGACAGGGGCGCCCCTCAAGAGGCAGTTATGATAAACATGTCGTTAAGGGTTTAGGAATAGGAGTTAAGAATTAGGGATTAAGTTATAACCTGGAAGTAGGCCTAATGACAGCATATATAATACTGTCAGCGATTTCATTAACCCCTACAAAAGTATTCTAAACCTGAATTCAAACCCGAACCTACACCCTGTTACAGACCTAAATTAGGTAATGAATTTCGCTCAGGAATATCAGAATAAAAATTCTACCACGGAATTCAAGCATAATAACTAATTTATGCACAATAAATATCTACTTAGCTAAGGCAGATATTCTTAACAATCTTTTTCCATATCATATTAACTAATAAATGATACGGTACAGGCCCAAGAAAAGGAAAAGGTTGTTCGTGTTTCGCTGTCGTACCTTCGGTGCATACCAGCTATATTGTTCATGCGTATAGTGTAGTGTGAGAATGAGATTACTGCTCAATTGCTCATAAATAATTTCTGAACTCTCGCGGCTCTACATGTATTGTTCCACTTATTGGACAGAGGCGCAGGAACCCTATAAGTAAGATTTTCCTATAATTGATATGCAGTTACATATATACATACAATAAGGCATGTATATTGGTATATTGTGCTGCTATATGAACTACGCTCAAATACTACAATTGCTTTGTACTAATACGAGTACTATGTATTATAATATAGTAGCCGCACTACTATTCGTAGCCTTTTAATAAGAACAATAAAACAACTAATCTCTCAAATTTTTAAGACAGAGGCATATTCGGAAAACAACAATAACAACAGCAAAAAGCTGGGACGAAATTAGCTATCAAATATTTATATTTGCAGTTGAATTTGTAGCGAATAAGTTTGGTACCCTTAATTAGTGCATTTTTTACCAAGTCGAGCCAATTCAAAACTGCATATAGACAATAAAAATATAACAAATATAAAAAATATTATATCACACCTATACAGACACAGAACAAACAATAGCATGACTACCTGTTGGCTTCATGCTATTTTAAAAAGCAACCCTTTTTCTATGAAAGCATTGAGACAAAATTCGTGCATCTTTGCATTGATGATGTTAACAATACGGCATAAAAATAGCTACAATGGTATTTAAATATATAAATCAGGGCTTGATGATCAGCAATCAGTTTTTCCATTCTATTAGTAGGCAGAGCTAATCTCTAATTGATTTCTGGTAGATTTTAATCCAAGCATACTACTCATATTCAGTGATATTCTGAAGTAGTATACACAGAATTCAATAAATGAACTTCATCATCACGAAAGTTACTGTTGCCGCTGCAGCTGGGGCTGGGATCATGGGGATTTTCTCGTCCAAAGATGGTCAATTTTAGACTATTTTCCGAATAAATAATACAGATATGCTGTTTTTATAATTTGTAAAAGAGAAAAGGATTGTTTGGTATGATGAGCAAAATTAAAAGACAATAGAGAACTTAATAAAATTGATGGGATACAATAAACTGGCAAAAAGCCTGCTATAAAATTCGACAATGACAAAAACAATGTATATAAACGTAGAGACGCTGCCCAAAAGGTAGGCAGTAGCATAATAGAGGTTTTAACGTATTTTTCCCCTAAACGACAAAAAAGCTATTTAATGCCTATTGAAGTTTTTTGTCAGGCTGGTGAATTTACTGGATTATTTACCCATCTTTCCCATCTTAGCAACCAGATTTACATGAGCTCGCATTTGAGTTTGCGCCCCGCGCCTCTGCGCCGTTTTTTCTCTTTCGCCGGCACCGCCTCGCGTGGCTGATTTCGGACAATTCGTACAATTGCGCTGAAGGCTTCATCAACATTGAATGGCGGGTCTTTAGCGCTGGTCTCGATGTATTGGATCTGAGGGTGGGGGTTCGATTATTGAGATGTTTTACTACCGATTCTTGGGGGTTGATAAACACAGACAGAGCCTACCACTAAACAAGGCCTAGCACTTCGTCCCGATGGCAGACAAAGACATTGAAACAAAACGGCTATTTGTACCGGCTAGATTCTTTTGAATACCTGCGAATGAAATTCGGCCGCCGAAACGCTGCTAATACGTTCCAACGGTACGTAGACTCCATCTTCCGCGAGCTTCCGTTCGTAACGCAATGCATTTAAAACATCCTGGTATATAGCCAGTCGCAAGAAAAGCACCAAGATCACGTGAAAGCTATGCATGCTGCGACACTTTAGCGACAAAGGTTTAAGCGTCGATTCTGCGACGCGCCAGCTCTTTCGCGACTCAGTGCAGTTTCTTGGCAACCTCGTCGCTTCCGACAGCATTCGGCCGCTAAAACTCTCGAGTTTCCCACTGATTATCAATCATTGCAACGCTACCACGGAATGTTTTTTTTACCAGCGGCGCATTCCCAACTATGCCGATAACGCCGTCCCGCCACGACAGCTCGTCACTGCTTCTTTCATTTAGACAAGTCGATACGAAGGCGCTTGGAAGGCATCTCAAGAGCCGTTTACAGTCACAAAAGATTTCAGCGCCACCGCCATTGAAGAAGCTTTCAACCAGGTAGTAGCTGGGCAGTCTTCACTATTGGCTTTCTACTTACACAAGCTATCCAATACAGAAGCAGCAGGCTGAGAGCTACTCCCTACTTTTCCGCGGTCAAGACAGAAGTACATGATCCAGGATCAACAGACCTCCATGTTCTGCGATCACAAACCCATCATCGGAGTGTTCGAGAATAGGAAAGGGTGTTTCTCTGACCGGCAGCAACTCTAACTATCCAAAGACAACATCGTGGCCGACGCGCTATAACAACAGCTGGTCTACCCCGCCTAGGACCAACCAATAGCTACTGTTCGGCTCAAATCTGACATTCCGCAATGCGTGGACCTGCCAGTCGTCGCTTGGGCACAGTTAGAGCCCGGAGACCGATTCTTAAACAGGTGGTTTTAGCAACTTCGACATGGGCCGGCATCAAGGACTGCCCGCTGCGGTGCGTCTTTGTCTAGTAGACAAACCTACGCCGTGTTCGATTCGTTGCATTCGTTCGCACACCATTGAAGCAAGGCTACTCAACGGCTCATTACGCTTGTATTTATCGTTTCTTTTGTCTGGACATGGTTATCGTCGATATCCTAAAATTGATGGCCTAATGTCAGCAGTGTAAGACAGGTTGTCACGGCTACCGATGTCAGTCCAAGGCCTCGCTACTTGCTCACGATGGTCGACGCGTATTCGCGCTGGATTTGAAGCCACCCGACATCGTCGCCAAGTCAGCCGCACTTTCTAGAATCCAGGATTTCGCCGTTCGGCCCACCATTGACGGTCGTGACGAGTGACCAGGGCTGGCAGTTCCGCGCGGAGCTCATGCAGAGTTTGACGATACTGCTCGGAATTTTTTATTACACTCGCGCACCAACCTAAAATATCCGAGAGCGAATGGCATCGCTGAGTATCTATCGGACGCTGAAGGTTGGGTTGAGAGTACGCAGAAAGGACTGGCTCCAGCAGCTACCTGTTGTGCTCCGCGAGATGCATATTTTCGGGGACGAGACAGTCATTGGTCCACTGCCAAGGAGCTGTTTACAAGCCTGCACCAGCTGTTTTTTTCCTTACACCCAACTATGCACGAACGCGCCTCCGTCCTTCAACTTCCGTCTGCTTTGGCTGCATGCATGTACCCACGTATGACTTTAGACAGACACCAGACAAAATTCACGTTAGAAACCAACAGCAAGCCTTCAGTGGTGTCAATCGATCGTATAAAACCAGCTACACCCTCGCATCGGACTCGGTTGATGTTGCAGTGCTTAGTTTGCTGCGCATACATTGATTAAAATTATTGAACCTGTCTGATCAGTTTTCTCTACCGTACATTGTTTTGTTCACACTTCCTTTACTTTGTTCTCAGAGGGTGTGTTTGTAGCGCCTTGTTTCGTAAACGTGTGTACTTAAATAAGAGTAGTAGCAGAATTCTCCCAGAGATATTCTAACGACGTTCCTTTCCTTGCGTACTACATACTGTACCACAGCCAACCTGTACTCCAAACTTACTATAATTATAAGCTAATTTCATAAGATGAAATGTATTTAATCCAACGAACTCACTTTAAGTTGACTTGCCAGGGCTTTGCCCTCGTCCTCAAACACCTGCCTCAGGTGCACGATATCCACCTTATTAGCCAGTAGAATCATTGGATAATGTTCGCGATCTTTAACGCGCAAAATTTGCGTATGAAAATGTCGAATATCTTCGAAACTTTTTCGATCAGTAACGGAATAGACTAACAGAAAGCCGTCGCCTTTGCGCATGTACTGCTCTCGCATGGCAGAGAACTCATCTTGACCTGCAAAGACATAACAAAGTAGTAACGGCACGTTCAGATTAGAACAGAACAGTATAAACAATCACATAGGTGACCCCTAAGCACGAACATGGTGCACAGTCACAGTGCGTACTGTGCCAGAGAACCAAAACAATGACTGCATAATGAAAACGGTACCTAGGCCAAGAGGCGTCTCAGAGTCACTTGCGTCGCCAAGAGTCGTTGCAGGTTACACAGGTAAAATAGGTAAGTGACTCTTAGACGACTCTAAAACGATGAGATGTCACCAAGAGTCAATTTGGGACGTTTTATTGTCTGCGACTCTGGGGCGTTTCTTTAATGACTCTGGGGCCAGAGTCGCTTTAGAAACACCGAGTTGCATCTAAAGCGCATCCGCATCAGTTTATGAATTTGAATCTCATTCGCATTTATAACAACTTTAGTGGATTGAAGTTAATAGAAAGTAAAGGTCTAACACGATTATTGGACGACATTTTGTGGCTCCTACAGATCTACAGCTCAATTGATGCGACCATCACTCAAGTCGCCTCTCCGTTGCATTGCAGTCGTTTGAGCAGTTTAAAAGCCTCTAGAGTAGTTTATAGAGTCGTTAGTCACTAGTGAGTTATTTGCAATTACTCTAGCGATTCGTATCACAGTAACGTTCTCAGTGCACACTGAGTGACCTTTGCCAACTAACTAAACTATTGACATTTCAAATAATCAGAGCGAACTTACCTGCTGTATCAAGCACATCAAGCAAGTACCATTCGTTATCAATCATCTTAAACTGGATATAAGAGTCCTCAATCGTGGGATCATAATCTTGTACAAACATCTTCTGGAAGTACTGAATTGTCAAAGCACTTTTCCCAACGCCACCATTTCCCACTACAACAAGCTTGAACACTGTGCCATCATCGCTGTTGGGTGGGCGACCAGCCATTGCGCCTGGCAGTAATGCATCAATTTGGAAGACGAATATTCTTAGAAATTATCTCAGTTTTGCCTACAACTATGCATATGCTACAAAGACCCAAGAATGAGGAACACTGTAGGGGATTTTAAAGGATATCTTACACTTCTAAAATATACCATCACACGAGGATTGAGGGCTGACTCCTGAACACGCCACACGCCAACAAGCGCGCCAACACTGTACGCAGGCACGGCACTCGTTCACACGCTCACACAGGGTGTACAGCGGCCTTGTGACTTCTAATCGTCAGGCATGTACACTCTCTGTGCCTTGGGCCTGGGCCTTCTCATGGGTGCGACCAGCTGGGGTCGCGCTTCCCAGCCTACTTAATATGAATATTAAATAAAAATTCATCCTACAACTTATTTATCAAATATCATAAACAAGAAAGCAACAACAACAGAAAGCTTGGACGAAATTTAGATATCTATAATTTTTATATTTAAAGCTGAATTTGTAACAAATAAGTTTGCTACCCTTAATTAGTGCATTTCATTAGAGCACATAAATGTCAAACAGTCACTTTGCTGCGCAGAAGTCAAATATGGCTTACGATCTTCTGTTAAACATTGCAGTTTTAAGCTTAATAATCTTCCCGCCTACTAATGAGTAAATAAGAACATTGGCAGAATAGATGTCTATATAACCATGAGCAAATTCCAACATGGAGAATAACATTAAAAACACATATACTCGTAAAGAATATAACATAGACGGAACAAGCAACAAAATCACTACCCGTTAGTTCCATGCTACAAGCTAGATAAAAAAACAACACTTGTTCTATGAAAATATTGAGCCGAATTCATTCACTAAGACAATTTAGGAAGCCACCCGCAAACGATTAAAAACTTTTTCACGTTTAAAAACAATGGTATTTAAATATGTAAAGCAGGGTTGAAAAGCCAATCAGTTTTAGCAGTCAATATTAGTAGGCGGCGCTGCTAATCTAATCAATTTCTTGTAGATATATATATTTTTGGCATACTACTTATATCCATCCTAGGTTGAAGTAGTATACACAGAATTCGAAAATGTATTTACGTGACATTACTAGTTAAAAAATACACGCATTTTTATGGCACCAAAAAGTTCCAAATACCACTAAAAATAACGGTAAAAGCGACCAAATGAGCATGTTAAAATACAATAGAGAATTTAATAAAATTCATGGGGATAAAATAAACTGGCAAAAAAGCGCACTTTAACGCTACACAAAAATAAATAAAAGTTTGAAAATCAAACAAACAAAAAAATTTTCGAGTTCAAATTTACCTATCCAGATATAATTGAATAAGGTTAGACAAAATTAACAAATACAATAATATTAATAAAGTTAGATACGCTGTCTAAAAGGTAGGCAGTAGAATAATAGGGTTTTAACGTCTTTTTTCACTGTAAATAAACAACAAAAAGCCGCAATGTAATGCTAATTAAGGGTTATTGTCAGGCTGGTGAATTTACTGGCTTATTTACACATATTTTGCCTAGCAACCAGATTTACATGAGCTCGCATTTGAGTTTGCGCCCCGCGCCTCTGCGCCGTTTTTTCTCTTTCGCCGGTGCCGCCTCGCGTGGCTGATTTCGAACAATTCGTACAATTGTGTTGAACGCTTCATCAACATTGAATGGCGGGTCTTTGGCGCTGGTCTCGATGTACTGGATCTGAGGGTGGGGGTTCGATAACCGATTCCTGAGATTTTTATGACCGATCGTTGGAGCTTTGACGGGCGATTCTTGGGGCTTTGACGGGTAATTCTCGAGACTTTGATTGGCGATTCTTGGGGTTTAGACGGGTAATTTTCGAGACTTTGATTGGCGATTCTTGGGGTTTTGACGGGTAATTTTCGAGACTTTGATGGGCGATTCTTGGGGTTTTGACGGGTAATTCTCGAGACTTTGATGGGCGATTCTTGGGGTTTTGACGGGTAATTCTCGAGACTTTGATGGGCGATTCTTGGGGTTTTGACGGGTAATTCTCGAGACTTTGATTGGCGATTCTTGGGGCTTTGACGGGTAATTTTTGAAACTTTGATTGGCGATTCTTAGGGCTTTGACGGGCGATTCTTGGGGCTTTGACGGGCGATTCTTGGGGCTTTGATGGGCGATTGTTGGGGCTTTGACGGACGATTCTTGGGGCTTTGACGGGCGATTGTTGGGGCTTTGATCGGCGATTTTAAGTGGCTTTGATGAGCGATTTTGAGTTTTAATAGCCGTTTGTTAAGGCCTCGATAGGCAATTTTTATTAGCTTGATGGGTAATTCTTTGTGGTGTATGAAATATTTCAGCACTCCTATTCCGACATGACTTACATTATTTTAAAATAAAAGTTAACACTATAATTAACACTACAGGACATCTGTTATCTGTATTAAATGCAGTAGTTGCAAGAAAGCCAGGTCAGCCGGAAACCCAGTTATTCAGTTAACTGAACTGCACCTTCCTGACTAGATTATTAAAAGCTAAGAAGCGCCAAGACCCACTAATCCTTATATATTGCAGGTATCTAAGTTTTCTTTTCACAAAAGCTAGTAGGGCCAACTTCCGGTTTGCCAAGAAAAGCGTGGCAGCTGCCGAAAAAGCACTCAACAGTTTATAATAAACATTTCTTCTGCACAAACAATTCGTTAGCCTTGATCTCAGCGATAAGTGAATTCAAGAAGCCAAATTCTAACATAATTTGCACATTAGTTTAGCAATATAGCTCATTACATTTGATAGGTTGAACTGCAGTTTAGACAGACTATATAGTCGTAATTAAAATGAAAAAATTCCTACTATTAAATACATCAACTTATGCTTGGTGAACAGAAAAGTTTTCCTGAGCCAGTAAACTATCACTACTGCTAATTCTATGACTTACTATTTCATTTCAATTTTCACACAGAGGTCGGCAAACTCCAGATCAGAAGCCGCATGCGGCCCGCAAAGCCTCTCTATCCGGCCCTCGGGTGGGTCCGGGAAACATCACAATAGCAATCCCGCCCGCTCAATGTTTGTCTCTTCTCAGCTCTCTTCTCTTTTCTCTTCCTCTCTCATCTCTCGCCTCTCCTATCCTCTCCCCCTTTCCTCACTCAACTCGTCTCTCTCCCCCTTCCTCTTTCTTCTCTCATATCGCTTCTCTCCCTCCCCCACCTTCCTATTTCTTCTCTTATCTCGCTTCTCTCCCTCCCCCACCTTCCTATTTCTTCTCTCATCTCGCTTCTCTCCTCCCTCTCTATGGCAAGCAGTCACAGACTGATTCAATTAAGATGAAGAAATATTTAATCCAACGAACTCACTTTAAGTTGACTTGCCAGGGCTTTGCCTTCGTCCTCAAACACCTGCCTCAGATGCACGAGATCCACCTTGTTAGCCAGTAGAATCATTGGATAATGTTCGCGATCTTTAACACGCAAAATTTGCGTATGAAAATGTCGAATATCTTCGAAGCTTTTTCGATCAGTAACGGAATAGACCAACAGAAAGCCGTCGCCTTTGCGCATGTACTGCTCTCGCATGGCTGAGAACTCCTCTTGTCCTGGAGGTAAGTCATTGCAAATCGTTGATATAAAGATATAAATGCTAATTATCCTAGGTTTTTGGCATCAAAGCTGTCATCACAGATTAATAATGAGTTCAATGTCAGATTAGAACAGATTTAGACCAGTATGTACAACCACAAAGTGACAGTTAACCCCGGAGAATGCAAATTTGGTACAGTGACCCTGAATTTTTTATTCTTAAAGTACGTGTGCTGTGGCAGCAACCAAGTCAACGACTGTCCGATGAATACGGTAGCTACCTAGGCCAGGAAGCGTCCCAGAGCCACTTGCATCGCCTCAGAGTCGTTACAGGTAACACAGGTAAAATACCGTAGGAAAGAAGTGACTTTTAACGGCTCTAAACGTAGAGACGTCACAGTACAAGTCGTTAAAAGTCAATTTAGGACGTCTGCGGCGACCCATTTACGATTCTGCAACGCACGTTATGCGCTAATGACTCAACAGTTGCCAATATGTTGCATTGCAGTCGTTTGAGCCGTCAAAAGGCTTCAGGAGTCGGCCTAGAGTCCCTAGACTCCTAGATCGAGGTCACTAGTGAGTTGTTTGCGATGACTCTTTAGCGATTCTTATCATAGTAACGTTTTCAGTGCACACTCAGTGACCTTTGCCAACTGTCAACCAAACTATTGACATTTCAAATAATCAAAGCGAACTTACCTGCTGTATCCAGCACATCAAGCAAGTACCATTCGTTATCAATCATCTTAAACTGGATATAAGAGTCCTCAATCGTGGGATCATAATCTTGCACAAACATCTTCTGGAAGTACTGAATTGTCAAAGCGCTTTTCCCAACGCCGCCATTGCCGACTACAACAAGCTTGAACACTGTGCCATCATCGCTGTTGGGTGGGCGACCAGCCATTGTGCCTGGCAGTAATGCATGAATTCACAAAATTTTACATTAAACAAAGTTAGGCCTACTTGAAAATGATTGTGCTAGCAGATCAATGAAAAGGGTGCAATAAAAATGTATTGATTCATTAAATTAGTGACCTACTACACTATTTTTTATCTGTCATTGACTCACTAGCACAAGGCCTATACCAGTTTATTTAAAATTTTCACTTTAACTACACAATGTGCATATGGCATTGTAAATTTTGGTTGCTTGAGTCCCTAACCCTAGAGACTTAAAGAGCTCCTTTCAAAATGCTTTGAAACTGGCAAAATTCATTTATTTCTACTGTTCTTTTTAGATATTCAAGTCTTAAGTACTAAGTGGCCAATATTACTAGATAAAAAATATGCATTCCTTTAACTATATTTGAATCTAAATGTTTTGTCTTAAAACTTCTACATTATCTCTTCCAGAGCCATGTTTAAAGCTATAACAGAACTCTACTAGTTAATGTAGGTCTAGCTTAGTCTATTATACAAAAATTAATTGTTGTATTTCAATAGTTATGGTTATAGATGTAGTATATAGTATATTCATCATAGAAAGAGTAATAAAATTGGTACTAAAGGCTCATTCCATATAAGCATGGTTGTAACATGACAGGCTATTTTTACTTATAAAATGAAATCTAATAATAGAATATACTAAACCAACATTTTAAATGAAAGATTATTTTGTCTAGAATATATTTATAGAGTTTCATATAGATATCATCATTAGTATAGATGCTATTAAACCTTAAATGACACTTATGGTCGTAACGACAGGATTTTTGACATATAGAAACTAAAAGGTAAAAGTCTTATAACATTTTTCATTTTTTATATTTTGCAATACATTTTTAAAATTTGACTAAGAACATCTTTAGAAATCATACTCTTTTATTAGAATATATAAACTCTAAGGCAAAAAAGATACAAAAGAAAAGGCAGCCTTATGGTTGTAACATTATGGTCGTAACATATTTTTTTTCTGTCAATTCAGTAATTTTGAGGTACTAATACATTAAAAATATAATAGATTATTTGGTCACCAATGCTTTTATCTGATGACGCAAGTACTATACTTTTATTTACAGTTTGTTTCAACCTTCAAAAGCTTTCTATTTGTTTTTAAAAGGTACAAAATCTTAATGATGTTTTTTGCTTCGAAAAATGTCCAAATTTGTACAAAAATGATTTTTTTCCAATTGATAACATACTAATCCAACATTTTACCATTCCTTTATTCTTAGATTGTATATATTGCACATAAAAAACATTAGGTAAAAAAAATAGGCTAATAAGGCAATGGCATGCAAAAATATTGACTTTTTTCTATTTTCCAAATATGTCCATCTTATATGGAATGAGCCTAAAAGCAACTATAAATATGCTTACACCACAATTTACAGTGGCCAGATTGGCCAGGTTGGCCAGCAGTTGCACATGTATGCTTATTTATTTAAATATATATTCTTATAAATATGGCTTCATCACTGAGATGTTTTGAATTGAGATGACAAAGTGACCATGCCCATGGTTTTTGGATCCTTTGTCATATCAAAAAATTGTTAGTAAATCTAGATGACGAAGTGACCAAATTTTGAGGACTTTTTGTTTTTCATACAAAAAGTAGATGACAAAGTGTCCAGGAACCATATGTGACATATATAAATTATATGTGACATAAATTATAGGCCCTATAGCTATAGAAGTTTAAAACTTTCTCATTGTCAAACATCAGGAATATTCACTGTGTTTTAGGCCTGGCCTATTAGGTCTACTGGCAGTTGGTTGGGTTGGGGATAAGGATGCAGCTGTAGGCAAGATTAGGGCATAGGCTGCAAGCTGTTCAAGGCCCCTAGCCTAGTCTATTGAAATCACTCTGTGGGGTTGGCTCTCATGGGGTGGGTTGAATCTTAGAAACCTAGTCACCTAGACCAATTTTTGTACATGAAGCCCCAAAATCAATTCATTTTAATGGAAGCACCCATAATCAAACTAGGGCCAGGGTCGACATTGTGGCACAAGAGACAAATGGCAAACACTTTTACACTGTTTTTACAGCCAAGCTAGGCCTAGGCCTACTCTGCCCGTGGGCCGTGGGGCCTTGGATGGGTCTATAATATTAAGTTGATTGGTTGAGGCTCATACCTCATTTATGAGTTACTTATTAATTTATTATGAGATGAAGTATTAGTATAAATTAGAGTCAATAGAATATGCCTTAGCCCTGCCCCTAGGTAGGCTAGCTTAGGTCTTAGTGGCCCTAACGCTTAGCCTTAAGCCCCTAGCATGAATAGCTTGCTTGAATAAATGAATGAGTTGCTTAATTAGTTACTACTTATTCGTATAAGCCTAGGCTATGCCCTATGGCTAGTCTGCACCTGCCAGAGGCAGAGCCGCCTCTCGTTTTCAGCAAGTTACTAAGTACATGTCTATTTAAATTTTATTATCTTCACAACTCAGCACATCCTTCGCAAATAGTTATCTATAGTTCATCTTAACTTGATTACTTTTTATACAGCTTGTAATATAGAAGTTTAATCTTATGCGAGTGCATACACCTTGCTTTACACGGTTTCTTTTTGTTTTAATAAATGTGTAAGTTTCAGTATTATTTTAATTTTAAGACCATTTTGTTAAGGTCAGTCGGGGCCACTCGTGCATCAATGCATTACAATCTACAGCTGCAGTCCTTGTATTCTCGTACTTATCTACTACTCAATTAATCTATTCAATCTATAGCTTGCACCATGCAGCCTGCAGGTTGTTAAATAAATATATATAGCTTAGCTTGTTTGTTGCATCATCATTCATCACTACTTAGGATGCTCAGAATAAGTACATAAGTACGTGTATAGTATATAGGATATATTGATTTTGTTCAAACATGTATCTTGTGGCCTTTTATAGTCGGTTAACGTCATCGATATTTCCATTACTCAGCAGCAGTAATCAGTCAGACATTAGACAAATAAAATAAATTCATATAGCTTATATATAATTACTGCTGCAGTCGCCTGTCGGTGAAGCAATATCTACATAAAACTGCGCCTAGTGACAATTTGAACCCTACATTTACAGCACCTGTACATGTATGTCGGAAACGCAGCTCAGAGATTGGCAATAGAACAGAATTTCACTGCTGCCTTCATAACATTTTTATTGTCCCATCAGGATTTTCAAAATTCAGATTTCATTTGAACAAAGCAGTGAAAGCACACAAAGCAAATAATGGTCGACTTGGTGAAGTCGCAAAGATACAGCAGCGTAATGTTTGTAAGAGTTTTTTCTAATTATTTAATTACAAGATTGATCCTTCTCCAGCAGGATCAGAATTGCAGAATTGACAGCAGCTGATCGATCAAGTTGAAAGCAATTGAATATTGGACAATCTAGCCAGTCACATTTCGTGTTCCACGCCCGAACTGATCAACCTCCAGTAGCGGACCGCCGCTTCGTATTATCGTTGTGCGCCCATGGTCAACAAATGAAAAATCCTAATTAAATATCGCAGTACTTTTCTGACACGATCACAGAAATGCATGATGAACAAATTTACAATGTGATGAGGACGCACTTTTTCCCAAATCCCGCGCTAGCACATGGGCTCGAAACTTACTTGCCTACTAACAGTGGGCAGCGAGCATTTTTATCCTTTTTCTGCAAATTGTTATAGAATCTATACTAGATATAATGTCTGGCCATACTAGTAGTCATAATAACATAGGCATTGCTTTTTGGGTCATAAATCATCGCTTTCGAAGCTGGTCTGACAGCCACCTGCGCCTCACTCAGTGTTGAGACGGGCGCCAGATGGTCTGAGAGGATGCGGGCGGTAGCTTTTTTCTCATCCTTTTGACAGGCCATCAAGATTTATGAGGTCAGAGCCTATTGTTCGGATTCACTCAAGCGTGTGACAGCTTTGACAGCTATGCGTTTTACCCCTAAAAGTACTTTGGGATTAGCGATTAGCGTTTTCTCTTCATTATCTTCACTTTCTATTTAATAAGAGCTTTCTAATGTATATTTTTTCATTAATTTCTGTCAATCCTACGCGAAAAGTCATAAATCATTTTGTTGCGATTTTGAGTGATTTATGGCCGCACCTGTCATCTTTTTACGACCCTGTGGGAACTGATAGGAACTCTCGGTCACGTGATTCTGGGTAGCAACAAGCTTAGCCAATCAGAAAATTCGGCTCTCATTTTAACAAAATGGCTCAGCCAATCAGAATCGACGTGTTCCATTATAACAAACTGCGGTCCAGTTGGCGCCTATTTAAACCGGTGTTTTCGGCCCGCTCGGAACTCACCTCCTGGGATCGGGACCTTAGCCTAGCTTGAGACATCCCGGAGCGCGACCGTCGTTTCTTGATCCCCGGATTGCGACTTCCCCTTATCATCATCAAGGACGAGTCCCCCGGTCATCAGCAGCGAACATCAAAGTTAAGATGCTAGCTATCTGCGAAGATTGTGTCAGCATCATCCCGAGTCTACAGCTGCGAAGCATCAAGCCGATTCGGTCACTGTGGATTTCCTGGTCTCCGGCTGTTGAGTTTCTGATTGGTTGGGTGAGAGGCTACCTAGACTTGCTTGATTGGGTGATCCCCTATCTGTCCCCTGTTTCAGTAGCTGAATTAGGCGCACACTTTTGCTCATTTTGTTCAGTAGTGCTGTTACTGAGGCAGAAATCACTTAATAATACTACTAGTAGTCTGAAACTCCAATTCAATCTGAGGTGTGAAGTGATCTAAGAAGAAGGTTAAATCTAACAGTTATTTTTATCGGTTTTATTTCTTTGTTCGCCGATGGCTCAGATGAGTAGCTAAGCTAGTAGGCGCCGGTCACAGTGGACCAATGGCAAGGCGGTTCTCAGTCGATCAATCAATCAAATCAGTGAGCAAAACTGCCAGAAGTGCAGAATCGGCGCCAGAGATGTACTTTGTGCACTCTAGGTTAGCCAAGCGGCTCGGGTAATGAATCATGCGAGGTCTCTGAAGTTCGAGTTAGTCTATCATCAGCGCTATGAGAGGCTAGTTAGCGCGTTGAAGGCCAAAAGTACAAATCTTCGTATTTAGCAATGTAATAGTACATGTAGCTACCCCATAGACTCGCCACTGCAAGAATCCCCTGCACAAGTCCCCTCTGTACCTGCATGGCCAATGCGATCTAGTCCCAGCAGTGTCCCTTATCATCGGCTATGACTTCGAGATAGACAGCAAAAAGACACTAGTTGGCAGGTAAGTGCAAAGCCCCTTCTAGTCGGAAGCCCGATTTCGAGAGTCCCGGTGTGGTGAGCCAGGACGTACGGGCTGGTGGCAGCGAGTTAGCTTAGTCTGCGGATTAGCTAATTTCTACCTTCAAAATTCTCCCTGCTTGTCTCTCGCTGTCCCTCTCTTAGCTATAGGACCTAGACTGCTCGCCACACGATCAAGCTACCATGGGGCTGACCATCTGACAGGAGTGGGGGGCCAGGACTCTAATTGATTTATTTCTGAGGCCTGAGGCCCGAAGGTTCCCTAACAAGGGACCCGAAGGTCGAAACCCATCAAATGCTACTGTGCTATAGTCTGGCAAGTTGATAGACAAACAATTAACGAGCTATGAATACAAATACAAATACAGAAATCTCATTGAGAATTAATTTTTAAAGTAAAAAAAAGAAAGTTCTATTTATCTAAAATTTATGCAAATTTAAACAGCCAATAAAATTAGGACTTGCTTTAATTAGCCAGAAAATATTAGATGTGAGAACTACTCGTAGAAATCTGCACCCCATCATTGGGGATACAACAAAGAATGAAGTAAACGTTTTTTATTAAACTACATGTAGCTTCTGACCTCTCAGCCTTGACAACTGAGCAATTCCCCCGTAAGCCCTGACAACTGAGCAATTCACCCTGTTAGCCTTGACATCTCAGCAATTCCACCCTGTTAGCCTTGACATCTCAGCAATTCCCAAGAGCGTTTTACAATTACGTGTACCGTACACCGCGTGTGAACATATGCCCGCGGACGTAACACTGTGCATGCTCAGGGGTCAGCCTTGATTTGCTAAATTGTACGCTCTTAAAAGACACTATAAAGTAAAGCTTTTCTGTTCTCTCATAAACAAGTATTGAAGAGATATTTTCACTCAAACGATACCAATGGATACCACTGGTCGTTGCCAGGGAGATTCCGTTGCTATGGGCAACCCATTCAAGTAAAGGTAATTCTTAGCCATCTATCAGATCTCACCAGATTGAATGCCTAATGCAGTTTTTGTTAAATTATTCATTACACAAAGAAGGACTGCGGTCCCTTGATCAGTCCAATGACAGGTATGTGTGTGATTGGTCTGAAGATACAGGTAAAAACATTTTCTTTCCAGCTAATCCACATTTATATACGAAGTATATTGAGCAAGCTCTGAATACTATCCTTACATACCGACTAATTCAACAGTTAAAAAAATTGCAGCATGAATGTTACCAAGCAAACAATTCTACAAATTTTGGTTGTTATTTACTTAAAAGCTGCACTTGCTAGTGCTGGTAATGATGTGTTCTTGCAATTCTACATGAATCAAGTGACACTGGTAAGTATAAAAGCATACAAACTGACATACAGACAGACAGACAGACAGACAGACAGACAGACAGACAGACAGACAGACAGACAGACAGACAGACAGACAGATAGACATTAGGACACTAAGACAGACAGACAGACACAAAGACATATAGACATTAGGACACTAAGACAGACAGACAGACACAAAGACAGATAGACATTAGGACACTAAGACAGAAAGACAGACACAAAGACAGATAGACATTAGGACACTAAGACAGACAGACAGACACAAAGACAGATAGACATTAGGACACTAAGACAGACAGACAGACACAAAGACAGATAGACATTAGGACACTAAGACAGACAGACAGACACAAAGACAGATAGACATTAGGACACTAAGACAGACAGACAGACACAAAGACAGATAGACATTAGGACACTAAGACAGACAGACAGACACAAAGACAGATAGACATTAGGACACTAAGACAGACAGACAGACACAAAGACAGATAGACATTAGGACACTAAGACACGCTTGTACGGAGACAGAAACTCAGACCAACAGTAAGACAGACTGTGTAGGCAGAGAAACCATGCAAACCCACCGCATTTGGCTTTTTTTCTGTAAACTAAACACTATTGTTTTTCAAATCATATAAAAAATCTTCACTAGCTACTCGCACTAATCAGTAGTGTAATCTGTGAAACTTGTGGCTCAAATTGACTAGAAACAATTCTATACAAATACAGTGGGAGCAGGAGAACCAACAGACAAAGCTGCAGTCGGCAATGCTCACCGGACTAAAGGACTACTGTTCGAACAGAGCGAATTTTGTCACCTGCGGCATCAACTCGACATCGGATGTGTGAGTGAGCTGGCTTGTGTATTGAAAGAGGATTGGCCCCAGTATGCCACATTCGCGAAAGTTCCCAGACCATAGGCATTTCTAAACCCTTCTATCTAGATATATAAAAACTGGCACTCTTCTTAGAGAATCTGGCCTCTTCTTAGAGAATCTGGCACTCTTCTTAGAGAATCTGGCGCTCTTCTTAGAGAATCTGGCCTCTTCTTAGAGAATCTGGCGCTCTTCCTAAAGAATCTGGCACTCTTCTTAGAGAATCTGGCCTCTTCTTAGAGAATCTGGCCTCTTCTTAGAGAATCTGGCGCTCTTCCTAAAGAATCTGGCACTCTTCTTAGAGAATCTGGCGCTCTTCTTAGAGAATCTGGCGCTCTTCCTAAAGAATCTGGCGCTCTTCTTAGAGAATCTGGCCTCTTCTTAGAGAATCTGGCGCTCTTCCTAAAGAATCTGGCACTCTTCTTAGAGAATCTGGCGCTCTTCTTAGAGAATCTGGCCTCTTCTTAGAGAATCTGGCGCTCTTCCTAAAGAATCTGGCACTCTTCTTAGAGAATCTGGCCTCTTCTTAGAGAATCTGGCCTCTTCTTAGAGAATCTGGCGCTCTTCCTAAAGAATCTGGCACTCTTCTTAGAGAATCTGGCGCTCTTCTTAGAGAATCTGGCGCTCTTCCTAAAGAATCTGGCGCTCTTCTTAGAGAATCTGGCCTCTTCTTAGAGAATCTGGCGCTCTTCCTAAAGAATCTGGCACTCTTCTTAGAGAATCTGGCGCTCTTCTTAGAGAATCTGGCCTCTTCTTAGAGAATCTGGCGCTCTTCCTAAAGAATCTGGCACTCTTCTTAGAGAATCTGGCCTCTTCTTAGAGAATCTGGCGCTCTTCTTAGAGAATCTGGCGCTCTTCTTAGAGAATCTGGCACTCTTCTTAGAGAATCTGGCCTCTTCTTAGAGAATCTGGCCTCTTCTTAGAGAATCTGGCGCTCTTCCTAAAGAATCTGGCACTCTTCTTAGAGAATCTGGCCTCTTCTTAGAGAATCTGGCGCTCTTCCTAAAGAATCTGGCGCTCTTCTTAGAGAATCTGGCGCTCTTCTTAGAGAATCTGGCCTCTTCTTAGAGAATCTGGCGCTCTTCCTAAAGAATCTGGCACTCTTCTTAGAGAATCTGGCCTCTTCTTAGAAAATCTGGCGCTCTTCTTAGAGAATCTGGCGCTCTTCTTAGAGAATCTGGCGCTCTTCTTAGAAAATCTGGCGCTCTTCTTAGAGAATATGGCACTCTTCTTAGAGAATCTGGCACTCTTCTTAGAGAATCTGGCGCTCTTCTTAGAGAATCTGGCCTCTTCTTAGAGAATCTGGCACTCTTCCTAGGGAATCTGGCACTCCTAGAGAATCTGGCACTAATCTTAGATAATCTGGCACTCTTCCTAGAGAATCTGGCACTCTTCCTAGAGAGTCTGGCACTATTCTTAGAGAATCTGGCACTATTCTTAGAGAATCTGGCACTATTCTTAGAGAATCTGGCACTCTTCTTTCTTAGAGAATCTGGCACTTTCCTTAATGAATCTGGCACTCTCCTTAGAGAATCTGGCACTCTTCCTAGAGAATCTGGCACTCTTCTTCATGATCTGGCACCCTCCTTAGAGAAGCTACTGCGAGTAGTACACGACGCGTATCAATACCTTTTTCTGCTCCTTTCCAAATTTCAGGAGTTTCACAGCTTCGTCGGTGGTAATTAGCGCCGGATATCCGGTAAATTACAAATCACGCTACCTCAATGTTCGCGTTGGCATTGAGTACACAGTTGGATCGAGCCGGGTTCGCCTTCCAGCTGCTGCGGTTGCAGGCAAGTTGCTTATGGCAATTTCTATTATCAGCTTGTTATTTTAGACTACATGGCATTGCAAAATTTTAATGTCAGGATACGGCGCTAAAATGGAGCTTTCGAGGACCGATTAGCGCCACAAGAAACTTGGCTAATCCAAATGAGCGCCACAAAGAAAATAGGGCGCCTTCAAATAGCGCCACAGGAAAATGGGCGCTCTAAAATTAGCGCCACAGGAAAATGAGCACCACAGGAAAATGAGCGCCACCCCCAAATTAGCGTCGCAAAGAAAATGAGTGACACCCAAATTAGCGCCATACGAAAATGGGCACCCTGTTGGCAACAAGAGAAATTTTTTTAATTTAGATTTCTTAGAAATCAATAACACTAAGCGAAGTAAGTAGTTAATAGATCTAGTGTCTTGGCTCTCATCCTGACAGTGGATTGGAGTCCTGGGGAATGAGTTCGCCCCGAATCGGGATACCGGCTGAGTCCGGGTCCTCTTGCCCCTTGTGCCCCTTCCCGACTCCTTGGCCTGGCCTCCAATATAGAGCTGGATAGGTGACACCCTCGTGGCTTGCAGCCCTATAGGTTTTCTGGTAGCCTGATAGGAGACTCGCCCTCGGAAACAAGCCTTCCAGACTCACTTCAAAATTAAGCCATTTCCGTAGACTTCTGGGTCTCCGCTCTCGGACCGCTTTTCAGTAGTAACCCAAACATTTTCCAATTCTTTTTTCGCGCACTCCCGGGACTTGTCCGCTGGGTGGTGGCTTGGGTGGATTCGGTCCTAGCACCGTCCCTGATTCCACAAATTGGGTTGGCGGTGTCTTAGTCCATAAGGCTTGGGTTGGCAGATTCCCCTGGCCTGCAGACGTCAGGGTCCAATCTCGGGCTATATGCCCCTGGTAGTGCCCCTCAGCGGCAGAGCCCCTCCCAGGGCTGATCCGCGGGTAGCTCCCGGCTTCCCACCCCCGTTTAACAACAACAACAAGTAGTTGATAGATGGCGTGTATATTTGTTTTTCTCCTTCCATTTCCTAGAAATTGCCCAGAAACAACGCGAATCCGTTTCAACTTCCGTGGGCTACAGTCTGGTCTACATCAACGCCATTTTCTATTCTGTACCGCCGCCAGTGCTCGCCAATAAAGTGATTGTGCCAATATTTGTGCTGGGCACTCTGGTTCTCATTATTGTGGCCTTGGCTTTGAGACATCATCAGTGAGTTGTGGAAATATTATTCTGCTTTCTGTGATTTTTATGCTTTTAGAGATGAAAAAATATGATGATGGTGATGATGATAATCATAAAGATGATGATGATGATGATGATGATGATAAAGTGATGTTGATGATGATGATGGTGATGATGATAAAGTGATAATGATAATAATGATGATGATGATGATGATGATATGATGATAATTGTAATGATAATAATGATGATGGTAATGATGATGATAAAGTGATGATGATTATGTTGATGATAATAATGATGGTGATAATGAAGATGATGATCATAAAGATAATGACGCTTAACGATAATGATGATGATGATAGTGCTATAATGATAACGATGAAGAGAATGTTGGTTCTGATGATGATGACGAACTCAGTGGGTTCTATGCCTGCCACTTCTACTCTTCCAGGACAAAGCAGCACCGCAAGAACCTGGCCAGCGCCAGCAGCGAGATGCACCCGCGCAGGAAGTCAGAACAATCAACGCGCGATAACAAAGTGGCTGCCTCGGGCGCGGATTTCAAGGCCGGAGACCTGTCCACAGGGCAGCAGAAGCAGCAGCTGCAGTCAGACAAAGTGGCTCTGGACACTGAGCCCGGATCTGATGGCAAGCAGAAGCAGCAGAGGCACAAGAAGAAGTCGTCAAAGAACAAGTCCAACAAGTCGAAAAGCAAATCGGGAAAGTCGGCGGGAGCCGCCATTGACTGGAGCGGCGGAGGCGGCGGCAATAACGGAGCCGCTGGAGTCGCCGGGAGTCGCAACGGAACGGGAGAATTCAATAATGTTGGGTGAGCTGTGAGGGGGCGCCAAACCTGCTGTGAGAAGTTCGCCAAACCTGCTGTGAGGAGGGGGCGCCAAACCTGCTGTGAGGAGGGAGCGCCAAACCTGCATTGAGGAGGGGGCGCCAAACCTGCTGTGAGAAGGGGCGCCAAACTTGCTGTGAGAAGGGGGCGCCAAACCTGCTGTGAGAAGGGGGCGCCAAACCTGCTGTGAGAAGGGGGCGCCAAACCTGTAGCGAGGAAGGGGCGCCAAACCTGCTGTGAGAAGGGGGCGCCAAACCTGCTGTGAGAAGGGGGCGCCAAACCTGCTGTGAGGAGGGAGCGCCAAATCTTCTGTGAGAAGGGGGCGCCAAACCTGCTGTGAGGAGGGAGCGCCAAACCTGCATTGAGGAGGGGGCGCCAAACCTGCTGTGAGAAGGGGGCGCCAAACTTGCTGTGAGAAGGGGGCGCCAAACCTGCTGTGAGAAGGGGGCGCCAAACCTGTAGCGAGGAAGGGGCGCCAAACCTTCTGTGAGAAGGGGGCGCCAAACCTGCTGTGAGAAGGGGGCGCCAAATCCTATGCACACGAAGATTCGCTGCGTTCGAGCAATCTCTAAGAGACTATCTAAAAATGGCCTAAAAAAACCTTTTCGAATATTTTACCCATATTAATATATGTAACAAGTTCGCCAAACCAAAAGTTGACACAAGATTGGATCAGATGTTCAAACTAAGAAAACGACTCGAATTTTTATAACCACAGATTTGAAAAGTCGCTGAACGAAGGCGATCCGCGAGCTCGACAGAGCGGAGTCAGCCAGCAGTCGGCCAGCAACTTGTCGGAGATCATCCAGGTGCGCAGCGGCGCCGCCTCGCCGATGCAGCTGGGCCAGAAAAAGCAGAAGACCAGAAAGCGCACAGGCGACGCAGAAGAGGACATGCTGATGGACAGCTCTGTGTTTAAGCCGCCAGAGGGCAACCTGACTGACGACGGAGAGCATCGGGACGGCGGAGCTTCCGGTAGCGAAGTCGGCGAAGACGACGGAGTGCCGACGTTGAAGAATTCGTCGGATCAACAGATGCTCTGAGCTGGATTTGAGCTGATGGACAGCTACAACATGAGTACATTAAACACCAGTGACCGATTAGAAAGTCAAAGGGCCGCGGTGCACCCTGTGTGAGCGTGTGTACAGTATCATACACCTGAACGGGCAGAAGCCAGGTTGATCTATTAAAAATAATATCGATAGAATAAAAAAGTTAAGATTAGGTTTCCTTTAGTTGGTGTGCCTAATCGGTATATTTTTTGCCCTAATAAAATTCACTTCAAATTAACCCAAAACTAAAGTTTGCACTTTTAAAATAAGTTTTTGGTTTAAAAATACAAACCTGTTAACATTTTACTCGAACTAATGTTTTTTGTTTTCAAGAGCACACCGAAATATATTCGTCTGTATGCTTCTTATGACCTCCGCCGCTATACAGAGAAGCTTTACAAGAAGTTTCAACATCAGTGTCACTGAGGATGGCACTGAAGGGAGATGATGGTCACTGAGGATGGCACTGAAGGGAGATGATGGTCACTGAGGATGGCACTGAAGGGAGATGATGGTCACCGAGGGCGGCACTGCAGGGAGATGATGGTCACTGAGGATGGCAATTAGTCAGATAATAACTACAAGTTTAATATAAGAAACACGACCCATTTTAATCGATGACAACAATTATTTTGATTTTAATTAAACCCGCAGAATACGAGCGTGCAATATTATTTGAATTATTATTAATATTTGTAAAAAAATTATTAGTTACATGAAACCTTATATTGTTTTAGTATTACTATAAATAAATTTAGTAGATAACATACAGTAAAGTGAGTTTAAAGTGCAAACTACAATTATTTTTAAATTTTGTTATAAAAATTATTTACTAGGAAATCAGAAAAAAACACGAGACCCGAAAATGGACGCATATGCAATGGATAAATATTAAAAAGCAGAAAGTTGAAGCACACCAGAAACAGCATACGAAGTAGACAAAAGCCACGGGAGAATAATATTAGTTTGGAAAGGAGCAGCAGACACTATCAATACAGACTTGCAACATAAATGCTAATCAATCAGTTTTATTGAAACAATTATAAGATCAGAATTGATAGCACTACTAAACTTGACAAATATGAAATTACAAGTATATTATATCACGCATTCACACGGTGTGGCGCAGGCAGGCAGGCAAGTCATAAACATACAAACAAGCAAAATTATGAAACACAATATAGACACACGCAAAACCAACTTTATTTCACTGGGTAGTACAGGGCTTAGTCTTAATAATAGGAAAATAGATAAATTCTAATTAATAAAGAAAAATAGGTTAAATATTTTCAATGGTCTAACTTATCTTAGCTTCGTCTGGTACGAGCCACAGATACTAGAATAACTACGGTATATGCCAATCGTAAAAAAATGCGCTCATCTACTGTCATCAGTAGCAAAATTAGCGTTTTTTGTCCTTTTAAATAGTTTAAAATCAAAGCTGCCTCAGGCTGTCTACAAGCAGACCCACTGAACTAGCATCTTTCATCCTGTTCAAAGCTGCACCCAAATCCAATGCGCATAGAGAGGAATACAAATGGGGTGGCGCATCAGCCCCACGCCCCAGCCAGGCCGATAAACAGTTTGCCCGCTTGTTTCTGACTTTGACCTCTCTCATTGGCTCTGAGCTAGATTAGGCCTGCCTCCTAGGCTGAGTTTGGTTCGTCTGACTTTCACCTCTCTCCTTACTGCTCTCTCATTGGCTCTGAGCTAGATTAGGCCTGCCTCCTAGGCTGAGTTTGGTTCGTCTGACTTTCACCTCTCTCCTTACTGCTCTCTCATTGGCTGAGCTACGAGTAGATTAGGCCTGCCTCCTAGGCTGAGTTTGGTTCGTCTGACTTTCACCTCTCTCCTTACTGCTCTCTCATTGGCTGAGCTAGATAAGGCCTGCCTCCTAAGCTGAGTTTGGTTCGTCTGACTTTCACCTCTCTCCTTACTGCTCTCTCATTGGCTGAGCTAGATAAGGCCTGCCTCCTAAGCTGAGTTTCGTTCGTCTGACTTTCACCTCTCTCCTTACCGCTCTCTCATTGGCTTAGCTAGATTAGGCCTGCCTCCTAGGCTGAGTTTCGTTCGTCTGACTTTGACCTCTCTTCTTACTGCTGTCTGATTGGCAGAAGTAGAACGGGGTCTGCCCCTTCTAGACTGAGTTTTGTCAGTCTTGCTTTCACTAGTGTACATCGAATTAAATGCTTGTTGTTCATTCATAACCCCATATGCTTCTGAGGCCACTAAACCTAAAGAAGAAATTAGGAAGTTTAACTGCTACAATTAAATTTAAGTGACGCTGCGCAGACATCTAGTAGTTATTCTAATGCCAGTATCTGTGGTAAGAGCTAGATATAGATTCCAATTTGCATACTGTATAACATTTATTGTTTTAAATAGTTAAATTTAGGCAAGTACCAATACGTTTCGGGATAAAATTGCATAGCTACAACAGTTACGGCATAATTAAGTAATTATTTTTGTCAAGTCCTCTTAGGGATAAGCGGCAGATGTTGATGGAGTCACTGATTGACATCATTAGAACCGTTGGTGTTCGACTGATTCGCTTTGCCTGCATATTCAATTAGAATAAATTATTATTCATTTCTTTTACTACGCTAGTATAGCAAATAAAAGGCGTAAAGGATCAGGAAACGGGTATTTGGCGCCAATTCTGAAGGATCGGGAAGCTAAACAGGGGTATTTGGCGCCAATTCAGAAGGATCGGGAAGCCAAAGAGGAGTATTTGGCGCCAATTCTGAAGGATTAAGAAGCTAAACAGGGGTATTTGGAGCCAATTCTGAAGGATCGGGAAGCTAAACAGGGGTATTTGGAGCCAATTCTGAAGGATCGGGAAGCTAAACAGGGGTATTTGGAGCCAATTCTGAAGGATCGGGAAGATAAACAGGGGTATTTGGAGCCAATTCTGAAGGATTGGGAAGCTAAACAGGGGTATTTGGAGCCAATTCTGAAGGATTGGGAAGCTAAAAAGGAGTATTTGGCGCCAATTCTGAAAGATCAGGAAGTTGGGGATTATGGCGCTAATTCTGAAGGATCCGGAAGCTAAAGAGGAGTATTTGGCGCCAATTCTGAAAGATCAGGAAGTTGGGGATTATGGCGCTAATTCTGAAGGATCCGGAAGCTAAAGAGGAGTATTTGGCGCCAATTCTGAAAGGATCAGGAAGTTGAGGATTATGGCGCTAATTCTGAAGGATCCGGAAGCTAAAGAGGAGTATTTGGCGCCAATTCTGAAAGGATCAGGAAGTTGAGGATTATGGCGCTAATTCTGAAGGCAGACAAGGGTTTAAAGTAACAGGTGATAGGGTCAACAAGTACAAACCTGGACTCGCGGTAGCACCAGTAGCCTCAGAGCAGACTTTCAGGAACTCGGCTAGCTCTTCCTTATTTTTAAACTTGATTGCCAGCTGCTCGTTGCGACCCTCCGGCGCGGTTTCGTCCGAGAAGTCGACGCAGAACCAGCAGACGCTGGTGGCAGAGTTTGGCATCGGTTTGAATTGCAGATTGGGGCCAATGCGATGATTGCAGCACAATTTGTGCACCTGGTCACGTCGCATCACAAGCCGACTACCGCCGCCGTCGCGTTGTTGCAGAACTTTCATCTGACCAACTCCGCGCTCTTTCCACTGACCGTCGGTCCATCTGTACAGCTTGGCCCGCTGACAGAACAGCGCAGTCTCCTCCTCTTCGCCAGATTTCACTGAGACTAGCTCCGGCAGTTCAATCACTGGCTCATAGTGCGGATCGTGCTCGTCCTCATCTTCATCGGCTGAATCAGCTTGACGATTGTCGGCGGCTTTATCAGCGGCAGCGGCGCCGCCACCGAAGAGTACAGAGCCGGCGCCAGACCAAGAGAAGTTGACTGGCGCATTCGAGGAAGCGTCAGTGTTGGCAGTGGAGGCCAGACTAGCAAATGAAAACATACTACTGGCTTTTTCGCCAAATATGCCAATTGACATTTCCTGTTGTTTAGGAGGCTGAGACGGTTTCTGCTGTTGTTGCTGTTGTTGTTGCTGGGACTCCTGCTGCTCCTGTGAAGTGTCGGGTAATATATATGCACTATATTAGCACAATAGAGTGTATTAGTATCTGTGCAATAAATGTTTTTTAGTTAGTTCGTACACACGCTCACACAGGGTGTACAGCGGGTGTACAGCAGCCATTTGTGACTTCCTAATTGACAGGCTGTACACTGTTTGGCTCTCATGAGGCGTACGTGTGAATCGCCCAGCAAGCCCCAAATTAATGTGGCCCGCACAATTCGGTCACACGGTGAGCAGTATCTCACCTGCCGAGTCCCAGAGTAGGCACCCTCGCCGTCGCTCTCGTGTCCGTCATCGCTGGCGCGATTCTCGTAGGCATAGAAATAATCCGGCAGCTTCAATCGGCGAGCCCGACGAATCTGGTCGTCGGTGACGGACGGCTCGAAGCCGACCAGAACCAAGTCGTTCGAGTCTTTATCTTTTGAATCCTTCGCGGCGGCCAAGTCTTTGTCCTTTGAGTCCTTCGCGGCGGCCGAGTCTTTGTCCTTTGAGTCCTTGGCGGTGGCCGAGTCTTTGTCCTTTGAGTCCTTCGCGGCGGCCGAGTCTTTGTCCTTTGAGTCCTTCGCGGCGGCCAAGTCTTTGTCCTTTGAGTCCTTCGCGGCGGCCGAGTCTTTATCCTTTGAGTCCTTCGCGGCGGCCGAGTCTTTATCTGACAACGGCGCCTGTTCCACCTTGTCAGCCGAAGTTGGTGTCGAGCCGAAACCACCAAAGCCAAACTTGATTGTCGAAGCTGTCCCGGCACCACCAGCGGTGGCGGAAGAGCCAAAGGAGAAATTGGAAAAGGGTGAGGCTGAGCTGCTGGGAGCGGCGGCGCCCGCACCGGCGGACGCCGTCGGCTTGCTGACTTGCTGACTGCCGCCGCCGAACGACATTCCACCGAAGGAGAACAGCGGCTGAGCAGAAGACACCGTGGTGGCAGTTGACGAGGCCGGAGCGGCGTGGGTGGCGGGACTCGCCGAGGCGGCAGGGGCGCCGGGCTTGGCAGTGGAGCAGCAGGGACACGTGGCCTGGTCCTTCGTGTTCTGAACTGCGCATGTCGGGCAGGACCAGCTGCCTGGTGGCGGCTTCAGCCGGTCCAGGAGGCTGGGAACTGAGCTTGATGAGGCTGCAGCCGCTGGAGCGGCCTTGCTATCACTAGGAGCAGCAGCTGATGGAGCTACCTGCTTTCCAGACTGCAGAGCCTTCTGACTCTCGGTGAACTTGGCGGTGAACTCAGCCAGCTGCTCAGGCGTTTTGAACCTGGCGCACAGAATCTCCATCTTGGCCTCGCCGTCAGAGAAATCGTTGGCAGTCCAGGACACGGCGTTGGCGACATTCTGCACCTCCTTCAGCTTCATTGCCGCATCAATCCAGTGATTGGCGCACAGCTTCTTCACCTGATCGCGCCGCATCACAATTCGGTATTTGGCTCCGCCTTCGCTCTGCAGAATCTTCAGCTCGCCGATGCCGCGGGACTTCCACTCGCCCTGCACGAATCGGTAGAGGGCGGCCCGCTCCGCGAACAGCCGCACGTCCGACTCCTCGCCAGTCTTCACCTCCACCTTGAGTAGCGACATTGAAAATCAGTATTGTTAGAGCAAGTTTATAATATGATTCTGTAAACTTGACCAATTTAGACAAGAAAAAACACCTGGAAGCAAGCCAAGGTAAAAGCTAAGGCATCCAACTTTCTAGCGACAAAATACCTTGGTTTGGACTAACTAATTTACTAACTTACTAACAGACTAATTAACTACAGCTAACTAAATAAATGACTAACTAACTAACAGACTAATTAACTATAGCTAACTAAATAAATGACTAACTAACTAACAGACTAATTAACTATAGCTAACTAAATAAATGACTAACAACTAATTAACCTGAGGGGCAGTAACTGAATGCAAGCATACTTAGCTTCTACAAGCTAACTGCTTCAAGAGAAATGATCGAATTTTAAATAATAATGTAAGCTGATTCGAGTCATTCACAGATTTTCGATACTTAATTAGAGAAGATATACGTTAAACAAAATGCGGAATGGATGGCTTCGAAAATACTTTAGTTTTTATCATCTAAACCCCATTTTATCTCATTAATCCCTAGCAAACTGAGGAGAGGAAAATGGATAAAAAACGTGAGCCCCCCCTCTTATACTGGGTGAACAAGCGGGCCAGAGTCATTGCAGGTAACGCAGGGGATGAAAATAGGAAAGAAGTGACTCTAAACGATTCTGGGATGCTTCGATCTTTAATGACACAGGGGCCGTAGAGTCGTACCTGAGGCGTGCCAGAATCGCTGTAGAATCACCGAGTTGCGTTAGAAGCGCATCTGCGTCAGTTTATAAATTAGAACCGTATTTCGCATTTATAACAACTCTATTTAGTCTAGTTGTTGAGTTAGTAGAAAGTTAAAACGCCAACGCAACGACTATTGGACAACTTTTTCGTGACTCTCTTACGATTCTGCAACTCACGTGATGCATTTTTAACTCAACAGTCGCCTCTCTATCGCATAACAGTGGTTTGAGTTGTTAAAAAGTCACACGAGTCGCCAAAGAGTCGCTAGAGTCACTAGTGAGTTGCTTGCAATTGCTCTTTAGCGATTCTGGCTGGTCACGGTAACGCACTCAACGGGTCCCTCATTGTAGGTACGGTTGCGAATTAACGACATCTTGACCCTAAGGAATTTGTTAGCGGTATTATAAACCAACCTTATCCGGCAGATTAACCACGGGCGCAAATTCAACAGACGGTTCGAAGCTCTCAGGATTGTCAGCTGAATCGTCAGCAGCAGCAGCGGCAGAGGCGGACGCAGCGCCGGCTGCAGCAACAGCCGGCGACGGAGGCCCACCAGCAGCGGTAGCCGTTGCCGCTGGCGACTTTGACGAGCCAAAGTTCAGCCCGCTAAAGCTGACGCCGCCGAAACCGGCAAAACTGGCGGGAGCAGCGGCAGTGGCGGTGGAAGACGCGGCGGCAGAAGATTTCGGCGGCATGCCGAATGAAAAACTGGCGAATGGCGCCGGAGCGGCGGCAGTTGATGATGCTGCTGATGATGAAGCTGCGGCCAAGCCAATAGGGGCGGCAGTAGAAACTGACGGCTTGCTAGCGGAAGAGCCAAAGGAGAAATTGGAAAAGGGTGAGGCTGAGCTGCTGGGAGCGGCGGCGCCCGCACCGGCGGACGCCGTCGGCTTGCTGACTTGCTGACTGCCGCCGCCGAACGACATTCCACCGAAGGAGAACAGCGGCTGAGCAGAAGACACTGTGGTGGCAGTTGACGAGGCCGGAGCGGCGTGGGTGGCGGGACTCGCCGAGGCGGCAGGGGCGCCGGGCTTGGCAGTGGAGCAGCAGGGACACGTGGCCTGGTCCTTTGTGTTCTGAACTGCGCATGTCGGGCAGGACCAGCTGCCTGGTGGCGGCTTCAGCCGGTCCAGGAGGCTGGGAACTGAGCTTGATGAGGCTGCAGCCGCTGGAGCGGCCTTGCTATCACTAGGAGCAGCAGCTGATGGAGCCACCTGCTTTCCAGACTGCAGAGCTTTCTGACTCTCGGTGAACTTGGCGGTGAACTCAGCCAGCTGCTCAGGCGTTTTGAACCTGGCGCACAGAATCTCCATCTTGGCCTCGCCGTCAGAGAAATCGTTGGCAGTCCAGGACACGGCGTTGGCGACGTTCTGCACCTCCTTCAGCTTCATTGCCGCATCAATCCAGTGATTGGCGCACAGCTTCTTCACCTGATCGCGCCGCATCACAATTCGGTATTTGGCTCCGCCTTCGCTCTGCAGAATCTTCAGCTCGCCGATGCCGCGGGACTTCCACTCGCCCTGCACGAATCGGTAGAGGGCGGCCCGCTCTGCGAACAGCCGCACGTCCGACTCCTCGCCAGTCTTCACCTCCACCTTGAGAAAACCGGAAAATATCAATTATTGCTTCGCATATGTTTTGAGCTTGTGAAAGAGACCTTAGATTGGGGGTTCGGTGAAATTTTTTTACCTCCAGGGTCAGATGAGGGATGAGAGGAGATTTAGGAGAGGAGAAACAAGAAAAGAGAGATGAGAAGAGACAAACCATGAGCGGGCCGGATTGAGAGGCTTCGCCGGCCGACCCCTGCCTCACCCGTTGGAAAAGTTATGCACCTGCAGAGGCATAAAAGGTGAGCGAGGTGCACAAAAGAGGCACTTTGGTGGCCTATTTCGTGTGTGCTTTGGAAATGCACCTGAGTGCACCTTTTATGCCTAAATGTCACCAATATTTTCGAAAAGAGGCATGAAAGGTGTACAATCGGTGAAGTGGTCAGGCAGTAGGTGAATTCTCAATTTTGATTGGTTGCGGCGGTAGGGGCAGGAAAGGTGCATAAGGGGCACTGGAGGTGCGCAAAAGGTGAACAGCAGGCTCACAAGCGAGGCACAGCAGGTGCAGGAAAGGTGCTGAAGGGGCGCAGAAAGTGCACGAAAGGTGAATTAGAGGTGCATAAGTTGTACATGTGCGGCGTAAATATGTATACAGGTGCATTTCCAAAACACGCTCGAAATAGACCCCAAAAGTGCCTCTTCTGTGCACCTCGCTCACCTTCCATGCCTATGCACGAATTAACGCATTAATACGAGCGTAATCAGCAACAAAAAATTAACTGAGAGTTACATACTCGTACATTGCATGCACAGATTGAACATAGAAAAGCTTTATTTACACCTATACTAATCGCTGCTATCCCCTTCCTGATCCTGACAAACCACGAAAGCAAACATTTCCTATACTGATAAGTTTTAATGACTTTCAAATACTCAGGAAAAGTTCCGAAAAGTGGTGAAAAGTTTTGCATCAGTGAGGAAAAGTTTTGAATCTGTTCAAAGAATAGTAAGGAAAAGTAGCAAAGAACTTTCGCAAGTTGAAACGCCCCTTGCATTGCCTCTACGCCTAAAGTGCCCACTGTGCACCCTTTATTCACCTTTCGTGCCTCCAGTGCACACTGTACACTTTTTATGCACCTCCACCGCAGCGCACCTTTTTTCACCTTTCACTCCACCAATGCCCCCAATTCCTACTTTGTTCACCTTTTGTGCCTCAACGCACACTGTGCACCTTTAATTCACCTAACTCCCCTATGGCACCTGTGCCCCTACCGCCTATTTCGTGCCTTAAATTCACCTTTTGACCCTGCAGAGGCACTCAGGTGAACACGCGGTGCACAAGTGGCACAAAATAGGCATAAGAGAGGCGAAAGTGAGGCAGAAGGTGCAAAACTCTTCACCTTTCGTGCCTACTTTAAAAACTCAAAATCCAACGGGTCATATAGATAGTCTGACCTTGTGGGGTAAGCCTTAATGGCAGCCCCTAAGATAATAGTTTACACAAACCTTATCGGGCAGATTAACAACTGGCGTAAATTCAATCGACGGTTCGAAACTCTCCGGATGATCGGCCGAATCGTCTTTATCCGCCGCTGCAGCCGCCGATGAGGAAGTTGCCGGTGCGGTCGCGGCGGCAGCAGTGGGACCGCTCTTAATGCCAAACGACAGGCCAGACTGCATTGATGGCGATTGCTGCTGCTGTTGCTGTTGCTGCGGCGGCGTTGCTTTGCTACCGAAACCAAAAAACGACAGCGGATTCTGGGGCGGTGCTTTACCTCCAGAATCGGTAGAAACGGCTGCCGTAGCCGAAGTCGGCACCGGCTTGATGACTAACTGAGGCTTCGGCGTTGATGACTGTTGAACAGCCGCCGAAGGTGCTGACGGAGGAGGCTGACGCGGCGACGACACGCCAAACACTGGTGGAGTCGGCAGCAGGCCAGGCCTAGCTGACAGAGTAAACGGAGTCGGCTGCTGTTGCGGCTGCATTGGCGGCCGGCCTGAAGCCGACAGAACAGCGGCAGCGGCGGCAGCGGCCGCGGTTGGCGGCTGGCCAAAGAGGCTACCGCCGATGCTGAAGAAGCCTTGAGCGGATGCGGTCGGTAGCTGCGATTGCTGCTTCTGCTGTCTGTACACCTCGGCGCCGACCTCGTCCATCTCGCCGCCGGCATCTTGTTTATCATCATTATCGTCGTCGTCATCGTAGGCGATATCCTTGATGGCTCCGGTGGGTGTTCGGCCAATCATTAGCGAAGCAGCAGCGGTGTGCGGCGGAATCAGCGGCTGCGGATGCGGTTGAGCCAGAGAAGGCCGCAGGGCGCCAATCTGTTGGTGATGATAGGCGGCGGCTGTGGCAGCTGCTGCGGCTGCGGCCGTAGCGTTGGGGCCCTGCAGATAGAACTGCGGCGGCGGCGGCGGCGGCGGCGCAGGCTGATGCTGATGGTGCAAAGCCATAGCCGGCGACTGGTGCTGCATAGCGTGAATCTGCTGCTGCTGCTGTTGCTGCTGCTGCTGCTGTTGCAATCTCATTTCGGCAATGCAGCGCTCTAATTGTTCAATTTTATTAGCCTCCTGACGCTGCTGACTCATCATACGAATCAGATCCTGATTACTAGCCATTAACTGTTTATTCTGCTCCATCAGTTGACGATTCTGATCAATTAGCTGGTTGACAACTTTGTCATTAGCTGCGCTAATTGATCTAACAACAGAGTCCACTCGGTCTGGCGTTAGACGAGGCTGATAGGATCTGTGGTGCTGGGCAGTTGGAGTGAATGGAGTTGACAGCTGAGGAATCTGCTGCTGCTGCTGCTGCTGCTGCATCGAGACGCCGTTAGTAAGCACAGACTGGCTAGCGGGGGCCGAGGCAGCAATATCTAGACGTTCCTCAACCTCTTCTAGCGTGGCGCAAATATCAGCGTGCAACGGATGCGCCTGACTGTTCCAGGTGCGGTCCAGGGCTTCGCGAAGCTTGTCGCGCGATTTTACTAGCAGAGCTCGCTGATCTGACGGCGATCCGGTCTGGTCCGCTGCAGGTTATTAATAATTGGTTAATTGCGTTTGGTTAGCCTTTGTTAGTAAAATATGAATTTCTAGATTGACCCAGCACCCTCAGATTCACTCTTTTAAGCACCTCTATATCCACTCTTTTAAGTAACCTTAGATTCACTCTTTTAAGCAACCTTAGATTCACTCTTTTAAGCAACCTTAGATTCACTCTTTTAAGTAACCTTAGATTCACTCTTTTAAGCAACCTTAGATTCACTCTTTTAAGCAACCTTAGATTCACTCTTTTAAGTAACCTTAGATTCACTCTTTTAAGTAACCTTAGATTCACTCTTTTAAGCAACCTTAGATTCACTCTTTTAAGCAACCTTAGATTCACTCTTTTAAGCAACCTTAGATTCACTCTTTTAAGCAACCTTAGATTCACTCTTTAAAGCAACCTTAGATTCACTATTTTAAGCAACCTTAGATTCACTCTTTTAAGCAACCTTAGATTCACTATTTTAAGCAACCTTAGATTAACTCTTTTAAGTAACCTTAGATTAACTATTTTAAGTAACCTTAGGTTAACTCTTTTAAGTAACCTTAGATTAACTATTTTAAGCAACCTTAGATTAACTCTTTTAAGTAACCTTAGATTCACTCTTTTAAGCAACCTTAGATTCACTCTTTTAAGCAACCTTAGATTCACTCTTTAAAGCAACCTTAGATTCACTATTTTAAGCAACCTTAGATTCACTCTTTTAAGCAACCTTAGATTCACTATTTTAAGCAACCTTAGATTAACTCTTTTAAGTAACCTTAGGTTAACTCTTTTAAGTAACCTTAGATTAACTATTTTAAGTAACCTTAGATTAACTATTTTAAGCAACCTTAGATTAACTCTTTTAAGTAACCTTAGATTAACTCTTTTAAGTAACCTTAGATTCACTCTTTTAAGTAACCTTAGATTCACTCTTTTAAGTAACCTTAGATTCACTCTTTTAAGTAACCTTAGATTCACTCTTTTAAGTAACCTTAGATTCACTCTTTTTAGCACTCTTAGATTCTTCTCGCTTTAAGCAACCTTAGATTCACTATTTTAAGCACCCTTAGATTCACTCTTTTAAGCATTTCTAGATTCACTCTTTTAAGCAACCTTAGATTCACTCTTTCTAGCACTCTTAGATTCTTCCCTCTTTAAGCGACATTAGATTTACTCTTTTAAGCATCTCTTGGTTCAATCTTTAAGCATTCTTATATTGAGTATTTAAGCTACTGTAGATTCACTCTATAAGCACCTTTTAATCCATACACTAAGCACCCTATAGATCCACTCTTTAAGCACCTCTGTAGATTTCACTAACTTAAATATCCTTAAAGAACCTTTGGACATTCGCGATTCAATATCAGTAGCACTAGAATACCGGTTGGTACATGTATTTGCGCAGACGCAATTTGAAAACTCACAAGCGGCACTCAGCAACAGTTTCCCAGCGTGATACGCTCCCTCGGCAGTTCGCATCTCCGAGTAGAGCTCCAAAGCCGTATCAATATCGCCATTCTTCTCGGCTAGCGAGGCCCTAAACGACAGGCCGTTAGCTAGCCAGTCGTCCAGCTCCGCCCGAGTGCAAGCGGCCAGTCCGACGCCTCCGCCCATATCGAACATAGCGGCTGGGCGAGAGCTGGCGCCGCCGCTGCTATCCGAGCGAACAATTTGAACTACGCGTTCCCACAGACGGGCAGCGATAGCCAAATCATTAGCATCGGCTTCGTCAGCTGTGCTAGTTGCTGGGGATGATGAAGAAGACCAGAAATCGGCTAGACGAGCCAGCAGGCGCAGCGGCATCAGGCAGTTGCGCAAAGCTTCTAAACCTAGCGTCAGAGAACGACGCTGGCGAGTGTCCAGTTGAGACGACGAATTAGTTGCTAGGCAGACGGCGGCTCGCCAAAAGGTGACGCAATCGTCATAGCCGGACCAACGCCGACTCCAAGGCAGCATAGGCGGCACAGGCAGCTGTTGCTGGCCAGTGGAATCCTGCGACAGCAGGCAAACAGCCGATAGAAACAGTCGAATATCGACTCTGCTAAGCGACTCGGGACTGCTGACATCTTCATTGAAAATCACGCTTGTCGAGTCGCGCAGTCGGGGAAATCCGGCCAGGACAAGCGACCGGACAGCGGCGGGCGAACGCCAGCGATCAAGGCACCAAGCTACCTGATTAAAATCCGTCCAATTGCCATTGGCGGCGCAGCCTTCGGCGTCCAAATTCAGCTGCTGCTCTCGGCCTGGCGCTGACAAAGAAATCGATCGATGTAGACGAGACTCGGCTAGACGCGATCTGGCAATCACGTCGGAAAGTTTAGCGTCCGAGTAAACTAAATCAGCTATGCCGCTACGCCGGGCTGTGGACGATTCGGCAAAAGTGCCAACAGATTCGGCTAGCGACGCGCCCGAGGATGACGTCATTGCTGTAACCATGTGACCGGCGATGCTGCGACGAAGTGCCGAATAATTAGGCAAATTATTAGTAATATTACTACTGTTGGCAGTTCCGCCTTCGCCAGCGCTAGTATCAGTGAAAGCTGCCTGCATCAAGTAGATCAAAGGCTTACGAGCCGATTCAGCCGTCAGCAGTCGGACAGTTGTCCGTTTGCACAATAAAAAACCGGATAGAGCGAATAATTCGGCGTCCATATCGGCTAGACAGGCCTCGCTAACAGTGCCAGCATACTGCTGCAGCATGGAGTCCAGTTTGCCAAGCTGATTAGCCAGCTCAGGAACCGAGGCGCTGGACGCAAAGTAGAGCCAAGCTAGCCTACGCTGACAATGCAACCGTTGTAGAGCCAGTTTGCCAGAGTCTGCAACAACCGCACCAGACGAGCCACCGGCGTCGGTGACTCGCCCAATCTCTGCTAGCAGACTAGAATAACGCCGATACCAATCAATTGAATCGAAATGGCAACCAACTAATTCGGCGTCTAAACAGTTTTTATAAGCTTCATTTAATCGGCCAAGTTTAGTTAAATGATCAATTAGTTGAATACGACGATTAGCGTCGCGAGGATTTTTAGCCACCTCGGCGTTGAACAGATCGACGGCCGCCGACGTGGCTGAGCTGCTATTTTTAGCTGCCGATGAAGGATCGCCAGCCGATGCCAGAAGTCTAGTTTTCAAGGACAACACAACTGGACTACTAGGAAAATTGGTTTCGGCTCTCTCTAGCCACATTCTGGCCGATTCCGTATCGCTAAGACTGCCGGCGGCGGCCTGTCTAGTCAGTACGGAACAGATTGACAATAGCAAGGATTTCTGACCTCTATCTAATTCGAACGCCTGCTTATAGGCACACAAAGCTGCCGAATCGTCTTTCATTGCTTCAACAATTTGAGCTTTAAGACAGTGAGCCTGAGCCGAGTCAGGATTAGCTTTCAAATAGATTTCAACGTGTTGTTTAGCAGATTGATAATCTTTAACGTCAAAATACAGCTTAGCAAACTGATAGCCGCGAGTCTGCTGCTCACGAGGATCTTGCGATCGGCTTAATATATTAGCCACCTGCTTGTCCACCTGCTGCTTGCTGCGGAACATGGTCAAGCTGATGCCTTTTATAATTGGATTTTATTTGTTTCCCTTTACGGTTGCTGCGTATAAATTTGATCATGCAATTTTATTAACGTCTATAAAAATCTATACAAGACAAGAGCATTCATCATACTTAATCATACAGATATACTAAAACAGGAAAATTATACGCTAATACAGGCCTTATTTACAGCTAATTGATGAAGAGCTTAGCAGCTAAGAGGTGTAAAAATGGTGCGATAAGGGGTGCGAAAGTGGTGTGCTAAGGGGCGTGCCAAGGGGTGTGAAAGTGGTGTGCCAAGGGGTGTGAAAGTGGTGTGCCAAAAGGTGTGAAAGTGGTGTGCCAAGGGGTGTGCCAAGGGGTGTGAAAGTGGTGTGCCAAGGGGTGTGAAAGTGGTGTGCTAACGGGTGTGAAAGTGGTGTGCCAGGGCGTGTGAAAGTGGTGTGCCAAGGGGTGTGAAAGTGGTGTGCTAGGGGGTGTGAAAGTGGTGCACTGAGGGATGGGAAAGTGGTGCACTAAGAGATGCGAAAGTGGTGTGCTAAGGGGTGTGAACGTGGTGTGCTAGGGGGTGTGAAAGTGGTGTGCTAGGGGGTGTGAAAGTGGTGCACTGAGGGATGGGAAAGTGGTGCACTAAGAGATGCGAAAGTGGTGTGCTAAGGGGTGTGAAAGTGGTGTGCTAGGGGGTGTGAAAGTGGTGTGCTAGGGGGTGTGAAAGTGGTGCACTGGGGGATGGGAAAGTGGTGCACTAAGAGATGTGAAAGGGGTGTGCTAAGGGGTGTGCCAAGGGGTGTGAAAGTGGCGTGCTAAGGGGTGTGAAAGTGGTGTGCCAAGGAGTGTGAAAGTGGTGTGCCAAAAGGTGTGAAAGTGGTGTGCCAAGGGGTGTAAAGGAAATCATATGTAGTCTTAATCTAAATCGTAAATAGTAAGTAAAAGTCGCCATTGGTTGAATGTCAAAAAAAATATGACGCCATTGTGATATATTTCCAGTTTATTTTTCTGTACAAAGAATTAAAACTAATTGAAATTAAAAAATTAACTGCGACAGACACAAACTACAGATTGCAGAAAAGCTTGCAATGAAGCTAGATGATAAAAAATTATGCGGATATATTAAAATCTACCAAGGCAGTTAGATATTAATAGATCACTACTAAATTACGGTAGACAGGAAAGGAAGCAAGTGGTACAAGTAATACTGGGCATAAGGCCAAATTATTCGCATTTAATACTTATAATATCTTTTTAAAAACTACAACTACACGCTAATTAATGACTTTAATTTGATTTATTAATCTAATATTTTAAATTAAGACACTCGCGACAAAGAACACTAATTTTACTGAGGGTCGTCGCAGGTAAAACAGGTAAAACCAGAAAGAAGTGACTCTAGAAGACTATAAAACGACGATATGTCGCGGTTAAAGTGGCCAAGGACGTCAATGCGCTCACGTGATGCGCTCGTCACTAAACAGGCATCTCTCTATCCTATTACAGTGGTTTGAGACGTTAAAAAGTCACAGCAGTCGATTCTGATCACGATAACGTTTTCAACGTGTTAAATCAGGGGTTGGCAAAATCTTTGGACCAGATAGAGAATCTAGCGCATGACTGCGGGCCAGAAGAGGAGAGAAAAGAGAGAAGAGAAGACACCAAATTTGAGCGGGCCGGATTGCTATTGTGAAGTTTCAAAGTTAGCCGACTGCCGGGTTAAACAGACGGAACAAAGGTTGATTTTGTAATATAAAGCTTTTAAACTACACGCTCGTATTATAAAAGAAGTCGAATGATGTAGAAAAACGAGGATTGCAAAAAAATTGTGACAAAAAATGGTTGAAAAGTTTTGTACCATCTTGATCTAGCATGAAAAATGAGTTGATTAATTTTTCTGTTAGAGACCGCTTAAACCTGCTTGTGCTCGCTATGCGGATGATGACTGGACTCGTAGTCCAGGTGCACGAAAGCGCGTTCAACAGCTTCCAGTTTCTCCAATTTGCACTGCAAAGACTCGCCAATATCGTGCGATTCGCGCAGAGTCAACGTCTCCGGCAGGACAATGTCCACTTCGACTAAGAAATTATTGCCAATGTGAAATGCCCGAACTGTATCAATTTCCAGTACTAATGGATGATGATTCAAACAGATGTAGGTTAACTGCTTGAGGAAATCCGGATTGGCTGTGTAACCTGTGAGCAGACGAACCTGAAATATTTGTGATGTATTTACGGGGGTAATCGCTGAGATGTCAAGGCTGAGAGGTCAGGTCAGAAGCTACATGTAGTTTATTAAAAAAATTTATTCCATTCTTTGTTGGCTCGCTTATTAGCCGCCCCGAAGGGGGGCACTAGATTGCTAGTATACATGTAATGTATAGTTGAATCGTCTTATCGTCTTGATGAGGGCTCTGGGCACACGCTAAGAGTACAGGTGCGCCAATACTGTACCCAGGTACGCACCCATAAACAGCGGCCTTGGGAATTGGCCCTCATATGGATCTGAATCGTGTAAATCATGCACATCATTGCAGAAGACAGGGAAAAAAAGGCACCGAGTTACTAACCTGCTCTTTAAGCGTCTGCACCCAGGTGTAGATAATATAGATGCTAATACCCAGAGCGCCAATAGCATCGCAATAGGGCCACAGGTATCTAGACAGTACCGTCATGATTAGCACGCTAGAATTCGAAATACAATCGTTTCTGTGGTCTTGGGCTAGAGCTTCTGTGCTGCTAGTTGTGCCGAGTCTGCTGCACAGCAGGTAGAGAGTCAGCTTAATAGCAATTACCGAACCGATGAGGTAGAACACGTAGTAGCTGAACACTTCTGGCTCTGAAATTGCAGTTCAATACAGATTTAGCAATCTTATATAGCATTACATTCCACTCGTACTTTCATGTATGATGAAGAATTCAAAATGACCTACTGACGCTTTACTGACCCACGATGCTCCAATGACTCATGATTCTATGACACTGCACTGACCCATGAAACTACACTGACCCAAGACACTACACTGACCCGACACTGCACTGACCCAAGACACTGCACTGACCCATGAAACTACACTGACCCGACACTGCACTGACCCAAGACACTACACTGACCCGACACTGCACTGACCCAAGACACTACACTGACCCAAGACACTACACTGGCCCAAGACACTACACTGACCCAAGACACTGCAATGACCCATGACACAGCACTGACCCAAGACACTACACTGACCCAAGACACTGCACTGACCCAAGACACTACACTGACCCAAGACACTGCAATGACCCATGACACAGCACTGACCCAAGACACTACACTGACCCAAGATACTGCACTGACCCATGACACTGCACTGATCCAGCACCTAAAATGCTTTTCCTAACCCATAAAGCTTAGAATGGCCCATACTGTCATGCACTTACCCTTGTCATTGCCGAAATAGTGCATAGTTGAAATATTCTCGCTGCCGCTGCACCAAACACAGCAGCTGTCAATAATTCTACTAGCATTGAAACTAAGCACCACCGCCCGACTAGCCGTTGCCATGGTGATGATGCTTTCCAACGCTTTGATAATAATTTGCACAGTAGACGTAGACATAATTACCGCCAATATCACTATAGACACTGGTTCCAATCTAGTTTTACCTTGCGGATAATAATACGGATTGCGATTTTTCACCTGGTGATTAGTGATCCAAACAACCACTCCACTAACCAGATCAATGAGCGAGTCAATTAGCGAGCTGATTACTGACAGCGAGCCAGACAGGCAAATAGCCACAGCTTTGATAATGGCGAGCGACAAGTTAACAAAGAAGCTCAGCTGAGCCAATCGAATAGAACGAACAGTAGCTCGACTATCAATAGTTACCTGGAATTTGCCATCGTCCATAACAATTTCTGAATAGATTCGATCAAATTGATCAATCAAATTATCCTGACGTTTGTAGAATTTCTTAACAGATTTGTCCGCGCCTTTGCTGCCGGCGGATTTGCCTTGCCGACGCTCGGTGAACACAGCCGGGGGCAGCATCCAGGACAGGCCGGCGCTGACCCCGTCAAGGCGATCGAAGCCGGGCAGCAGGGAGGACACGCCGGTACTTTTTAAACTGCCAAGACTGCGGCACTTTGACGGCCGATTATTGTCATTAACCCCGGCATTGTTTGACTGCTGGGAAGACTGCAGATTTTCTGGCACGCTAGCTGACGTAGAGACAGCTCTGGTATTAGGGCCCTTCTGCTGCTTGCTGCTGCCAGGCTGTATTAAAGCAACTTCTAACTCGCCATTTGCACTACTATCGTCCAGTAGTCCGTTAGGCTTAGTACTGCTCATTATTGGCTGTAGCAAAATTTAAATATAATTTAATTGACATTCTTTTAACAAAATTACTTGCAGCTTAGTAGCATGAATGAATACGTAAGCGATTTTATAAAACAAGAAAACAACTTGCTACTGGTGCAGCCGTAATATAAATTTGGCCAGTGTCACTGAAAATATACATCATGGCGCAGGTAGAAAGGTAAACAGGTAGGTGGGTAGACAGGAAAGTAGATGATGAGTAGATACGTAGGTGTAGATTATTATGTGGTAGGGATAGATAGGTAGTTAAGGTAGGTAGGTAGGTAGGTAGGTAGGTAGGTAGGTAGGTAGATAGATAGATAAATAGGTAGGTGGGTAGATAGGAAAGTAGAAGATGGGTAGATAGGTAGGTGTAGATTATTAGTTGGTAGGGGTAGGTAGGTAAAGATAAAGAAGGTAGGTAGGTAGGTAGGTAGGTAGTTATGGAGGTAGGTAGATAGACAGGTAGGTATTAATTGTTAAATTTGGATTGGATTGTTAAATTTAACTATACTTCTTAACTTATAAATCCTAAACTCGATTGGAGTAAATAAATGAACAAAAAGACAGTTAACAAGTTATAATTTATAATTTATCATTTTCACACCCAGCATATTGTGGCTAAGCCAAGATGATACAATAAATTTACAACAAACTAATTTACAGACATATAAATAAGTCATAGGACAATCGAATTATAAAACAACGATAATGATGCATGATAAAGTCATACTTTTAGCCAATACCCTAATTTTTTAAATACAGCTTTCAGGTGAGAAGGTATTTAAGACCCAATGCAGAGTGATAAAGACCCAATCCAGGTATTTTAGATAAGGAAGGGTGATAAAGATCCAATGCAGGTGTTTTTTATCAAGAAATCGATAAAGACTCGTTTAGGTAATTATAAGATTAAGTAAGTTAAAGTCCCGCGCAGGAATTAAGAATCAACAAAATAAGGTTTAAGCGGATGCAGTAGTAGCATGTAACTAAAGACAACAACACAATGTAAAAAGCAGTCAAGCGAAAGCGGCCATAAAACTGTTTTGTCAAACTATTTAAGAGTGACGCTGACAATACGAATATCCTCCAATGGTTTGTCAGTCTTGCCGTTAGTTTTAACCGATGCAATTCTCTGTAGAACATCCATGCCCTGTTTGACCCGGCCAAACACAGTGTGCTTATCGTCTAGCCAAGGCGTCGGCGCTACGGTAATAAAGAATTGCGAACCGTTTGTGTTTGGGCCGGCATTGGCCATGCTCATAGTGTAGGGTCGGTCGTGTCTCAGGCTTGGACAAAATTCGTCTTGAAATTCGCCACCCCAAATTGACTGACCACCGGTGCCGTTGCCCAATGGGCAGCCAGTCTGCACCATGAAGCCTTTGATGACGCGATGAAACAGCAAGCCATTGTAGTAGCCATTGCGGCTGTGAACGGTGAAATTCTCCACCGTTTTTGGGCACTCTTTTGGAAACAGATTGAAGGCGATATCGCCCATTGTGGTGTGCAAAATGCCGCCATTAGCTAGTCGAGTGTGATCAAAATCTTCCGTGGCTGCTAGAATCTCTTCTTTAGTTGGTTTCTCATTCAGCACGTCCCTCTCCGAGCCGCTATGATCCGGTTCTCTTCTGCTCATCAAATAGAATCGATTCCGTTTGAAGCCGGTGCAGAACAGTGTGGGATCGGGCTCGGGAGTTTTCAACAGAGGATTTCCAGCTAGCTCAAGTTCTAATCTATGCAAGCCGGCATCGCCAGATGAGAGGCTATTAAACTGATTAGCGCTCGGCAGGCTTTGGCACAGAGCCAAACGGACGAAGCGTACGTTCTCTTGTTGGCAAAGGAATCTGGACACACGGTTAGTGACTAGATTAACCACTTTCACGCCAATCGGGGTGGCGTATATTAAAAAATTATTACTTTCGTCAATAACGGCATTGCCAAATCGGGCATTCTCTTGGCTGCGATCTAATTCTTTTTCAACTGCCATTCGTTTGCCAAACTCCATGTCGGCTAAGATTGGCTTGCGCTGTTGCAACTCCGAATAGGACTGGGCGCTCTCGTCTATTACCTGTGCGAGATTCAGGTGGATTAAGATTGGCTCATTTTTATGGTATTGGTATTTTGCATGACTTAATTTGATGGATCATATTTTTAGTTAATACAATACTGGACTGCTCATAATGTTAGTTCAATATTTGTCTGCTCATATTGTTAGTTCAACAATATTTTTTCTGCTCATAATGTTAGTTCAATATTTGTCTGCTCATAATGTTGGTTCAATATTTGACTGCTCATAATGTTATTTCAATATTTGACTGCTCATTATCGTACGTTTAATATTTGACTGCTCAAATTATTAATTAGTTCAATATTTGACTGCTCATAATGCTAGTTAACTCAATATTTGACTGCTCATAATGTTGGTTCAATATTTGACTGCTCATAATGTTATTTCAATATTTAACTGCTCATAATGTTGGTTCAATATTTGACTGCTCATAATGTTATTTCAATATTTGACTGCTCATAATGTTATTTCAATATTTGACTGCTCATAATGTTATTTCAATATTTAACTGCTCATAATGTTAGTTCAATATTTAACTGCTCATAATGTTATTTCAATATTTAACTGCTCATAATGTTGGTTCAATATTTGACAGCTCATAATGTTATTTCAATATTTGACTGCTCAAATTATTAATTAGTTCAATATTTAACTGCTCATAATGCTAGTTAACTCAATATTTGACTGCTCATATTGGATAAGAAAACAAATCACGGCCATACAAAATTACCTTCCACAATTTTCCGGTGAAAAAGTTGAAAATCCGTATTTTAGCATCGCTGCACAGCAGCACTAACAATCGGCCATCACTAGACGTCGTGGCAAACGTGGCATAGGATTTCGCCTGACAACAAGCGAACAGATCTGTATCAGTTTTGTACTGCCATTTCAAACAGTGCTCAGGAAATTCGTAGCTCCTCTTCGGTCCTGACCAGAATTCGACAATGCCGTCAGTGTCCGCCGACACGACAACCTCCAATTTGACATTGTAGCATAGCGCCGACACTGGCGAATCGTGGCCAGAGCCTTCGATCACCTTTAGCGGTTCGCGCGATCCACGCCCATCGAAGACGCAAATTTTAGCCGAATCCCGATCGCTAACAGCCAGAGCTGCTACGGGATCGCCGCTAACAAATATCCAAGCCAATTTATGAGGATAAAAGTCCAATCGGCACATGTTGATCATGTCGAAATTGCCAACATCGAATACCTGCGAGTTTTTTTAAAGGGGAAAGTTACAGAGAAATGGGTTTCTGTAATACCAATGCTTATTTGATTAATTTAATGATTTATTACACCTGCCATAATGAGTCAACCGACGGCTGTTCAGTCCAAGGACTGGGGGACGCCACACACACAGCCTCAATTACCCCAGCTAATGCTGGCACCCATTTTACTTACAGCTGGGTGAACTGAAGCAATGCAAAGTTAAGCGTCTTGCTCAAGGACACCAATTGTTCCAAGTGGGCCAAGAATCGAACCCCCGACCTTTCAGTTGAGTCCGACGCTCTAACCTATTAGGCTACAACCCCTTTGCAATGTTAAATGTTTTAATTGGCTTTCTGCAATGTCAGAAAGCTCAAAAATGGTCGCCTAAATTCGGGAAAATACTCAGGTGTCACAATTTATGGAGGAAAAGTGTATTATAAACCTTATACTACTTCAGCAAGTAGTATGAAATAGTTTCGGTTGGTAGTAAATTGTTCCAAAAACGTGACTTTTTTGGCTGTTTTAAAGAATTTTCGCTAACCTTCAACGATCGATCCTTGGCATCGGCGGCGGCTGTAGCGCATAATTCGCCATTCCAACTGACAGCCAGATCGCATACCGGAGCTAAATGTGCTCGGAAATGCTTCACGAATTCTATGCCGGGATCTTGCTTAGCCCACAGCTTTAAATGACCATCGCTACTAGCCGTGACTAGTACGCCGCACTGCTGACTATAGCCTACATGAGTTACTGGAGCTCGATGCATATACGACCGCTCATAGTAGTGAGAGCAGGGCAGCCGGTCAAGATAGACATCCTCGTGTGGTAGAGTCTTCACTGCAGCTGATTTAGTTGACAATTTCAAATGGCTACTACCGCTGGCTTCTGCCTCATTGGCCTGAGATTTCTTTGCTTTCTTCACTTCTGGAGGAGAATTGCCGCCACTACTGCTGTCATCATCTGAATCGCTTGGCTTTTCCACAATGCCATCATTGTCGTCGGATTTCCGTCGCTTGTGCAGCTGCTGATTTTTAACAGCCGAATCGTCTGAGGACATGCCGTGACTTTCAATGCTTTGGTTCATGCAAAATGTTAAGTTCAAAGTTATATATACTGCTACTAATAGTAGAAAATGCTGTAAGCTAGTGTAACTTATTTTATTGTCTCTTTCATTGTTTCTTAAACGCTTTTTAGCTGGCTATTCAAAATAATCCTAAATTAAAAGTAATACAGAAACATAGGTCACAGATACTAGAATAACTAGATGGGCCACTCAGGCATATATACGTAGTAAAACAGCTTTCTACTTTCAGTTCAGTAGCAAAGAAGAATATATAAGCTATTTTATAAAAATAAAGACAGCTGAAATGACTTTGATAGGTTTAGAAGCCCAAGCTTGCAGGCGTAAACAACTTGCTAATTGGTTCAGACATAATGTAGATTAACCACTTAAATGTACATGGCAGCTTTAGACTGATATTCATAGAAAGGCAATAAAAATTGGGGTGGGGCGGGGGAGGGTGCTGAAGTGTTTAAGCTGAGGGGTAAGAGCCATTAATTGAGCCTTGACTGTAAAATACATTAAAATGCTTCTGTTTAACTTACTACTGAGCTGAAAGTAGTTTACATGCAAATTTGCTGAGTGGCCCATCTAGTTATTCTAGTATCTGTGACATAGGTAAAAAAATAAAATAAACAAAAACACAAAAGCCCCAATCGCAGCCGGTGATAATATACGTGAATTCTTCGGTTATAAAAATGCTTCTTTTATCAATTAAAGACATATGACATATTGCTTATTATAGCCTAACATAACAATTTAGCAAATTACAAATAACAAATGATATAGCAGTTAGGAACTTTAGCTACTACAGTGACTTCATTTTTTCTTTCCAAAGGTCATCTTCTTGTCCACCTCGAAGGTGTACCGGTAGGTCGGGGTCACATCGCGATAGTCGCCATCAACTGCGTCAAATACTTCGGCCGACTGCGGCAAAGTGTACAACGGGCCAGACAAAGACAGGCCTAACAAAGACTCATCGGGTTGGGTAGCCAATTCGAATAAGCTCGGATCCAGCATCCTTAAATGCTGCATCGCTCTGTATAGTTCTCGGCGTTGATTAGCTAAGAGTTGGCACTCTGTATCTAGTTGGCGCCATTTAAATCGGGTCCATTCTTTCATTAGCAGGGCTCGCTGTTCAACTTCCGTTTCTGACGGCGCCGGCAATTTCCGCTCTCGACTATCCAAAGTTTTTATAAAATGTCGCTCGCCTTCAATTTCGTCTAGCGGCTTCAAGTAGCGACCGCGCTGCTCTAATCGTTTGATTTCTTTCTCAATACGACGGGTCTTCTTTCGGATTCGTTCCAGTTCCACCTGCGGATCGACGCGTTTCTTCTTTTTCAACGGCTCAGCCGGTAGAACGACGGACAGGTGAAAATTTCTTGAACCAAACGATGCATAATTGAAAATGTGCCGAATTGAAGCGGTCAGCATAACCCCGATTCGCTAAATATTTTGCAGCGGGGAAAGAATAATTAGGTGGCTTACTTGCTATTGATAATAATAATAATTGATTGCACCTGCTGAAACGGGCAGATGTGCAACCAACAGCTCAGCCGCAGCTATTGCGCGGGCGCGTCTGAAGGCTGCCTACGGCCACACACACACACCCCCAATTACTCCTAGCTAATGCTATTTACAACTGGGGGAACTGAAGCAATGCCTTGCTCAAGGACACAAACTGTTCCAAGTAAGGTCTCGAGAATCGAATCCCCGACCTCTCAGTCGTGAGTTCAACGCTCTAATCACTATGTCTTAATTGTAGAAACGATATAACTTAAATTCTCTATGGTAGCGTAGGCGGGTTGCTATTTTATTTGATTTTGAAAATTTTAACTCACGCCTGTAAGAGATTCATTCTAGACTACTGAGAAAAGTAGACGAATATATAGATTTAAAATCGTAAAATCTCTCACAATATAACTAACAGAAACATCTATCTGTACTAAGACTAGTGGGAGAGGAAGGCTAACTGGCTAACGATCGAACCCGAACTTATAGCGAGTCACAATTCGAAATCTGGCATCCCAGTTTTTTAAGATAAACTTGAATTAAACAATTGGAGGATTTTTAAATCAAAATGCTTAAAATTAATTATTAATTAAAAATTACAAGGTGTTACAAGTGGTGTCGAAGTGTTGAAAAATGAGTATAAGGTTATTTACATCTTATATTTCGTACCGTTACATTACCCTACTTATTAGCTATGTAAAAGCAATAATGTTACACTATATGAAAATATTAAACAAACATGAAAGCATGCTAAAAAGCCATACAATGAGGGGAACACGAGTTTACAGTACGAATTTACAAGGAGAGAATTAATGCAATTTTTTCTTGTCTAACGTTACAATTTTAGAGACAGAAAAAACATGAATCTAATTATATATATAAATGAGTACGAAATTCTTGCTTATCAGACTGCAATTTAAACGCAATTTTAACGATATATAGGCAAAGTAACAAACCTACGCATTTAGTGAGAGTTATTATATAAAGTTTCCAAAATTTTATATCGATTTTAATATACAAGTAGTACAACTGGAAACAGATGCATGAAAAGTAAACCAGTTTTTTTTGGTTTGTAGATCTCTATTGACTTGGACTCCAAGTAAAAACATTTATACTCCTTGAAATGGCACTACGGCACGCTTATACGAGCTATAATAAACCGAAAACATATTCGCTATCTATCTAGATAGGTCACTCGCAAGAAATGCATTAAACAACTTTTTAGTAGTAAGATTAGCGTCTAAATTTAAATTAATTGAAATTGTGAACATACTGGAATTTCAAAGCTGCAACAATTGCCTTTGGCTTTTTGACAGCGCAGCTATAAAAAATTACATCATCGTGTTTGACGGACTTCAGACTGCCTCAGATTTGATTGTTTAAAAATATATTTAAAACTGCAGATTGCAGAAAACTTAAACTACCGAAATCCAGTGCGTGCATAGTGTGCGAGAGAGAAAAGGGGTGGTGCCCCAGCCCCCAGCCAGACCGATAAACAGTTCGGCTTTCCTTTTGCCCGCTTGTATCTGACTTTGACCTCTCTCTCCTTACTGCCCCCTCATTGGCTGAGCTAGATTAGGACTGCCCCCTAGGCTGAGTTTCGTCCATCTGGCTCTGACCTCTCTCTCTCTCCTTGCTGCTCTCCCATTGGCTGAGCTAAACTAGGCCTGCCCCCTAGCTGTGTTTCGTCCATCTGACTGACCTCTCTCTCCTTGCTGCTCTCTCATTGGCTGAGCTAAACTGGGCCTGCCCCCTAGGCTGTGTTTCGTTCATCTGGCTCTGACCTCTCTCTCCTTGCTGCTCTCTCATTGGCTGAGCTAAACTGGGCCTGCCCCCTAGGCCGTATTTCGTCCATCTGGCTCTGACCTCTCTCTCTCCTTGCTGTTCTGAGCTAGATTGGGCCTGTGCCTAAAACTGAGTTTCGTCCGTTTTGCGTCAACCCTCCACCTATATTCTCCTGAGGCCGCGAACCCCGAGGAGGGAAATGAAATGTTAAAATTTAAGTGACACCGAACAGACGCTCTACTGTTTTACAAGTTTAATTGCAAGTGGCATATCTAGACATTCTAGCATATGTTTTTTTAACCAGACGCTAGAAATCCTGGCTTCTTTCCTGGCCAAGCCTCCTTAGCGTATTTCTTCTTTCTAGGCGTGTCCAAAGCTTCTCCAGCGCTTGAGGCTGCCGCTGTTCCAGCTTCATGAGCCTCATCGCTGCCAGCAGCCACAACAGCCGGCGATCCCGCCGTTTTACCAGCATTTGGCGCAGTATTATTATTAATAACAGGAACTGCAGACGAAGTCGCCACAGACGCTGTCGTTGACGCCACTGGCGGTGGTTCCACATCTACATCCGGCGTGAGATTTGGCAGCGCCAAGCCCAGCTTAGCAGCGGCGCTAAACGCGCCCAAACTCAGAGCCGAAGCTGACAAAGAATCGCCGCCAATACCAGATGACGCGGAGGTAGCATTTGTCGCTATTGAATCTTCATCAGCGGAATGACTCTGTTGGTGATAATGCAACTGATTGTGGCCGTGTGAATCATCCTGACTGCCAACAGCAAACTTGGTTTTTTTGCCACTATTCGGAATGAAAGTTTCGTAAACCAGATTGCGAAACCGGCCAACTGTCGGATCGACGTCCTCCGGATTGATGACGTCATCTTCGTCGGCAAATGTGATGCAACGGCCGCGGCGACGCTTGCGCGAATTGGCTATCGCCTAGGAACATAAAAAAGAAATTTAAAAATCAATTAAAACACCAAGTCGCTCTCTCATTGGCTGGGCAAGATTTTACGTACTCTTCCTAAACTGAGTTTGATAAAAGAAATTTAAAATCAATTAAAATACCAAGTCGCTCTCTTATTGGCTGGGCTGGATTGTACCTGCCCCTCCTTAGACTGAGTTTCGTCCGACTAACTTGACTTCTCTCCTTACTGCTCTCCCATTGGCTGAGCTAGAATATGTCTGTCCATTTGACAATTAACTTCTCTCCTTACTTCTCTCTCATTGTCTGAGCTAGAATATGTCTGCCCATTGTCAATTAATAGAAGCCTTGAAATCTCATGATTCCCGATAGCTAAAAAATGATTAAAACTTCAAATAAAGCATGAATTACAGAAAATACGAAACTTAGACTAAAACTGATCTTTATCACAAAACGAATGCTTCACACGTTGCTAACCGTATGAAAAACAGATAATAAAACATTCTTACCCCCATTTCATCAACAGAATCTGGATCCTGATTCTGAGCAGCGGCAGTCACAGACGCGGCCACAACAGAGGCTATCCGACGATTCTGAGCCGTATTAAATTCGGTAAGATTATCCAATTCAGATTCAGTCTGTGGCAATCCCAAATAATTGCCCTCGCGTCCGCCACCGCCGTAACTGCTGCTGATGCCGCCGCTACCAGCACCGCCGCTGGTACCATTACCGCTGACGCCATCTTGATCGGCACCCTGTTCACCCTCGCCGCCTTCAAGATATCGCTGACGATGCTGCGGCTTCTCCCTGATAATATGCACCCGACTAGAGGCGCCGAAATGTATTTCGGAATCAATTGGCACCTGTTGCGGCTTGTGCGGCTCTAATCTAAAAGTACCAATAAAAGTACCGTGCGTACTGCCCAGATCAATCAAGAATGGCCGGGACACGAATTTGTGCCAAACTAACGCGGCATGAACGCGAGAGCAGGACTCGTGCTCAACTGGGAAATCGCACAGCTGCCTATTGCGGCCAAAGAAATAACACTTCTTCTCGTCGATCATTAGCTTCTGTACTAGTTTGCCTTCTTTTAGTACGTCCAGATGGAGACCCATCTGCGGCCTGCCAGCCCTGTTGCAAATTAGTTGGTAACAACAGGTTAGATTAGCACGTGACTACTTAATATCTTGTTTGGTAATTTAAAAATGTTGTTAAAAAGCTTGAATAATTTGTATATAATTGAATAAATGCATCCTTCTGGCATAAGAGGGCAATCAATACATGCCAAAATCCTGAATTTTACCCAGCTGATGTGACATGTTTCTGGAGCAATTGTGCAGCATAGTTTATCTCTGGATACAATATATATGCTTTCTCTTACAATCTTTTTACAATGTATGAAATCTCTAAAAGATATTAATTCAAAGAAAACTTTGATAAAAATTACTAACCTAAAACTTTTTCTAAAAAGTGGATACATTTATAACTACAAAAATAAGGCAAACAATTATAATCTTTTATTCCATATTTAAAATTTTGACCTAAAAATGAAGATAATAAATTCAAACTATTGCTTAGGTTTCAATGATAGCATGTAAATGTTAATATTTTTATACTTTTTATTCTTATCCCTATACTTCAAAAATGGACTTGTTAAATTTTGAGTCAATTATAACATGCTTAAAACTTTAGATCTTCCTGAAACTTTTGCTAAAGACTTAGGAAGATAGCCTAAATGACAAAAAATGCATAAAAATTACCTTCAAAAGTAAAGCAATCTTAAATTGCTAATCCTGTATACCAGGGGTCAGTAAACTTTAGCCTGTGGTCTACATGTGGCCCATGATGCCTCTCCATCTGGCCCTTAGGTCCTTTGAACAGTTGAACTTCAAATTGGCAATCTAGCCTGCTCAAGGTTAGCTCTTAGCTCTTATAAACCTTCTTTCTCCCTTTTTCTCTTGGTCTTCTCCTTGTTCTCTTGTTTCTCTGCTTCCCTTTTCCTTCCATTTTCTTTCTCATCTTTTCTTTCATTTCATCTCTCATTTTATCTATCTTCTCTTTTTCTCCATTCTTTCCTATCACCTTTCTCATCTTATATTTTCACACATCTTTCCTCTCATCTACAAACTGTGTTTTTCATTTGCAAAAAACCTATTTATACTAAAAAAATTCTGGATATATATTGGCAACTCATGGGACCTTCACTGAAGTTGGTATTTATGTATAGAAAATATATTATGTCAATTTAAAAGCTAACAAAAAATTTTAAAAAGCAAGACACTAAAAATATTATAAATTTTTAATTACTTGACTAAGTTTCGCAAATGAAGTGTCAAGATATCTATGTTAAGAAGTTCTAAAAAATTAAATAATAAAAAATCCAAAATTTTAACTTTACTAATACAAGCATATTTGATAGAGGCAACCCCTTTCAAATTTTGTCTAACTCTATAGGAACAAAAAATTCTTATAAACACTTGATTTGTTTAAATATGCTGCACCCTATCCCCATTTTGTGAAAATAAATATGGCAAATTTTTGTTCTTTATATTGGCTTGCTTTGATTCACTTTTTAATAAAAAATGCCTAAATTTGAAGCAAATACTTATTTAGTGAGTAGAATCACTAGTCACTAACTCATGCAGATGAATAGTCTAATGGCCAATTGCAAAATAGCAAGAAGGAAAAGGCATTATTTGCCAAGTATAGAAGGAGAAATTTCCTAATTAGCCCTTTTTGAACTAAGTCTACCAATAAGAAATCAGAATTAGACAACTAGCTAATCTAGACACTGGAAAAAGAAAATACCTAGCAACCTCAATTCATTAGGAATGTCACTTAAGAATAAAACTAGCTAAAACAATGTTTTGTCACTTGGCACTATATGCTACTAGGATAATTCTGTATGTTTAAGAGAATCTAAGTAATTAAATTCAGGAGTATACAAGGTACCTCCCCTTTATAGTAAGAGTAAAGCTCTATAGCTAATTAGTAATTGCATAGGATGAATTACAATATTAAGGCTCATTCTAGATAAGATGGACATATTTGGAAAATAGAAAAAAGTCAATATTTTTGCTTGCCATTGCCTTATCAGCCATTTTTTGCCAAATGTTTTAAATTTGTAATATATACAGTGCAAGAATAAATGAATGGGAAAATGTTGGATTAGTAAGTTATAAATTAGCAAAAAGTCATTTTTGTAAAAATTTGGACATTTTTCTAAGCAAAAGATATCATTAAGTTTGTGTACCTTTTAAAAACAAAAGGAAAGCTTAGGAAGGTTGAAACAAACTATAGATAAAATTATAGTTGCATACTATAATTATACTATAAATTATACTTGCATAATCGGATAAAGACATTAGTGACTATATAATCAATTATATTTTAAATACATTGGTACCTCAAAGTTACTGAATTGACAGTAAAAAATATGTTATGACCATAATGTTACGACCATAATGCTGCCTTTTATTTTGTATCTTTGTTGCCTTTATGAGTTTATATATTCTAATAAAAGATTATGATTTCTGGAGATGTTCTTAGTCAAATAAAAAAATGTATTGCAAAATATCAAAAATGAAAAATTTACCTTTTAGACTTTTACCTTTTAGTTTCTATATATCAAAAATCCTGTTGTTACAACCATAAGTGCCATTCAAGGTTTAATAGCATCTATACTAATGATGATATCTATATGAAACTATATAAATGCATTCTTGACAAAATAATCCTTTATTCGAAATATTGGTTTAGTATATTCTATTATTATATTTCATTTTATAAGTAAAAATAGCCTGTCATGTTACGACCATAATTATATGGAATGACATCCCAGAGGGCCAATCAGGGGGTGCAGCCAAAATTGTCATATTCAAAATCGTCATATGATGATGACGACTTAAACGAATCTGGAAGACTTAAACATTTAAATATGATGACTTTGACCAAAGGCAAGGGTGTATTAATTTAGGATATTCCTACTTTCAGGCTGAATCAGGCAAAAATCCCTTGCATGCACCCGTAATTTTTATATTAACTATGTCAATTAATGCTGATTGCTGCATGACTACTGAGACTAATATATAATAAACAATAGAGAGATGACGAATATCAAAACTAGTTTATGCAAAGAGAACTGACTGCAGTAGCAAGGAACGCGAGTTTAAAGTTATATTAGCCTAAAGTTAGGCCTATTCATTATAAATTGTTTTAATTTGTTGGCAAGCAAGAACACGCTGCCGCCATGAGCTAAGATCCTTGCGCAGCTAATGCAACTCACTATATGACAATTTAGTGAATGCAGCATTGTCCAATACTGAGATGATGACAATTTAGATGATTTAGTTGTTTTTCTTATAAGCCGCAGATGACAATCTCGAATATGACAACTTTGGCCAGAACCCAATCAGGAGCAATCACCAAGGAGTGCATATGCATACTGTACCAACTCAGGGTAGACAAGGACCAGTTCTGTTGCATGTCCACTGCCTATACTAAGGCATTTGCTGAAGAGCCAAAGAAGAAGCAGAGGAGGCTATAAGCTGGCATCTCAAAACCTAGTTTGTTTGTATTTGTTTTAAGTAGCACTATTTGCCTATTCTTTAGAAAAAAAATAATAAATGACAAACTGGTAGCAGAGCATTAGCATTATCATGGTCATCACACAATCAATAACTGACCAATCTGGCGACCAGACCCAGCAGTCCCAGAACAACCATAGCATAGCCTCTGCTAAAGTGACCACTCTGACTCTCCAGAATTATTGGTACACCTGACTAAAAATTTACCATGTCTACAAACTAAACTCAAGGCTTATTAATTAATAAAATTATAATATAGGCCTAATACTAGGCACTCACTAGGGTTTATAAAAATTAATGCATTATATTAGAAACATGTAAGCCTTACTTATCATGATATAGGTCTACTTATGAATTTATGACTTTAAACTTACCATGATGGGACTTTAAAATTGTTGAATAATTTTTCTGACAGCTCAGATTTTTCTTTCTTATTAAGGTGTGATGTCATGTTAAAACTTAAAGTTAAAGTGAAGTCCTAACCTAACTTTCTAAGTCAATAACTAGAATTTATTTATGTAAACTATAAAAATAAGTGAAAAGGACAATAACAACTAGGACCAATGAAGCTTTCAGACGAATTTTCTTCGTAAATAGTTTAGTGCAAGGCAAGATAATTTCTGATTGTTCTGATGAGAATATACGGGCCTATTATTTCTCTGTTTAGGCCTATACTCAACTGCTTTAACTTCAGTTTCACCACTTTGTCTTTTATAATAATAATGTCAGAACTTTACTTTAAATACTGCATTAAACAGCAGCAAGTACATAATTATTGAAAGCAGAAATCAAAGCCGTTTAAAAGGTTAACCAGAGACGAAACAAAGGCTAACAAAATGTGTTTGTTGCATTGACAATATTGGGCGAAACGAAAAAAAACGCTGCTAAAATTGACTTAGCCAAAGACCAGATTTTAAAACCTACACAATTTATAACAAATGTTAGTCCAAATAGAAAAAGTTATATAGAGAAACTGATTTATTATTAGAATATGCAGTGAGTCCTTTCGTCTGATCTGGCGAGACAACGTCCGATTTTGCAAGACGAAAAAGTTAAAATACAAAACCGCATGCGCTACTTTTTGCGTGAGTGTCCTGAGTGTTTTCAGGGGCAAACGGCTGCGGTCTGGGCTGAGACCCAGCGCCTGCAAGCCAGCTAGTCAGTCAGACAAAACAGTCAGTCAGCGTCACTGCAGTTCGCCCCAGGCACCACTGAAGTAACTATTGGTACTTGGTTTATCCTAGGCCATCGCGCAATCCTGCTCGGTTGGGCTGCCCTAGTTGACAATATGATCGACTTGATAGCAAACTTGACAGATCTTACTTGAAAATTCTAATACTTTTTCCTAATAAAGTATAAGATCTGACTTGAAGTTTCTTCGCAGATCTGATAAGATCTTCCAAGATTTTGTAAGTCATCGTCAGATCTTGTCAGACGATTCATAAGATTGTCAACTATAGGGTGATGCAGCAGGAGGCATGCAGCGGGCCAGCGCTTACGGCCAGACTTTCGGTCGCCGCGGCTGTGACTCCGGAGGCAGTGACCCAGCAACATCTCTGGCGGCGACGGCGCATGGTGGGACGATTGTCTGGAACGCCGGCGTGCATGGGCTATCAGGTCTCTGGAGGCGGCCGCAACCTCGGGTTTAAGTGCACGCCCAGAGCGTAGCGCAGCAGGGCAGGAGACCTAGCTGTAGAGCGCGTCCAGGGCTCGCTCCCGTGTGTCGGTAATCGGCACCGCTTCCATGTCGTACAGGAGGATCGGCTCCACGGCCGCGCCGACTTGAAGAGGCGCACCTCAGGCTGTCCTGAGCAGGTGCGCGCCAGGCCTGATTGATTCTGGTAGATGTAGCTGAGATAGGCCTAGTTTGAATTTCCGCCTTTACTATGGAAACGCGTAGCTTGTAGAATTATTTTGTTTAAATGCACCTCGTCCCCCACCCCAATTTTCATATAAATAGAAGCAAGTTTTGCGCCCAGAGAGGCAACCGAGTTTTCCTCTGTCGATCCTTGGTTTATAGGCGATTTGCCTAACAAAAATTTGAAGAATCTTTCAAAGTCTTTCCTTATTTGCTAAAAGCTGAGAGCGAATGCTCACTGGACAAGAGGTAGAAATTACCAAAAGCAGGAGACGTCGAATAGTCTAAGAGCCAATAGCGGACTCGCAAAGAGCAGAGGCGTAACCAGTCAATAGAAAGGGGAGAAATATCCCAATAAACTGTTCGAACTGAACAAACCAATGAGAAGTCGTATATGACAAGAGCAAATCCGTAAGAGGAAATTGAAATTTACCGGGCAACCTCGATCCATTGGAGGGCGCTGCTTTAGGACTTAGTCACCCCCCCCCATTTTTGCTAAACAGTGTCTTGCCACTCGGGCACTGCGAGCTACCAGGGCAATCCGTGCTTACGTGAAAGCCCATAATCTCAACTCCGTGACACCGTATTTTAGTAGTTTATAACGAATCTAATAGCTAATTTTGTGGAATTCTAGAATTATAGCAAGTTTTACCCTTGTACAACTTGGTGATTGCGGTGGAATTTAGAGAATAATAGAAGTCCCCTGCAACAACTTGGTGGCAAGGTGGGATAAAATACAATAATAGTAAAGAGGCCTACAACAACTTGGTGTCAGCGATTAGGATAAAGCATAAAACTTTAATAGCACTACAACATAGCGATATAATGTATCGATACAACGGTAACTTCTGTGGTCCTTGGCCTGATTCCTTCCGTCGGAGACAATAAATGAAGACCGGACTCGTTGCTAGCTAGCGATCCGAGCTACCAGAAATCCTCGCACACGGCGATGACATCTCCGTTGCATGGGGGCAGCGCAAGTGCCTGGACGGTGTCAGTGCCTCAGTGCCCAAGTGCATCACTTCGATCTGTCTCGCGCGCGTTGACCACCAGCTGCACCCACGGGTGCCCTCATCACAGAGCCGGAAAAGAGGGCGTTCATGGACAGCAGCTGGGTCGCGACAGAGAAGCGCGATATGTGTCATCAGCATACGCGAGAGCACGCACCCCTGTCTCTTGGTGGAGCCCCGCGTAGCGCACCAGCAAGATGTCGGGAGCTTCGGCATGGGACCAGCATGTAGCTGGCATCCTCTTGAAGGAAGGCGCGTAAATCTACGACAATGATGAAAAGCAAGGGGAGCCAGCGTGTCTCCCTGCAGGGCGCCGGAGGTTGTGCTGAATTTCTCGGTCGGGCCGTCGCTAGTCTGGACAACCGCCCAGAAATCACTGTACAGCACCACAACCGCAGCTACCAGGGAGGGCGAACGCCGTAGGACAGCAACGTTACCCACTGCACACGCGATCGCAAGCCTGAGCACCGAGTCGAACGCCTTTGCAAAGTACACATGTAGTACTTATAAAAAGTTACATGTAACTAGCCTAATAGCCTATTTTAACCTAAGCTTATTTTAATCAAGTCTGCAGGACTTTAAGATTACTTTATATAAAGGTCTCTGAAATTGTATTTACACGAAAGTTTAATTTTTTTAATAATTCAGTTTTAATCAACAAGTTAAAAATAGACGTCAATACCCAAACGAGGCGATTGTATTTAATCATGTATTTGAATGAATAACTAGGAACGAGGTTGAAACAAAAATATATGTTAATTATTGAGTTTTACTGTGATCAATTATGTCAAATACAGTCATACTTCTCTAAAAAATCTAGTTCTTTCTGGTCTATAGTCTGTCTATCATGAAAAAACATTTTTCATTGTTTTTATGGACTTTTTGTTTTTCGTAACTTAATACTATTGCATAGATGTAATTCTAGGAAAATCGACTCGAGTCTGAAAATTCACAAGAAACGGTAAATATTTTCTACAGTAGTCATATGGTACTGTAGTTTATTCTATCTCAAAGACTACAAATCAAATAAAGATTCCTTTTTGCTAATTTTAGCAACAATTTTATAGCTATCAATCACTTCTTTACGTTTGCACATCATATTTTTAACAATAATTAAATCCACGAAGCCTCCAAACGAGAGTTGATGGGCCTAGCCTCAGGATTGGATACCGGCCGGTAGTTGATTTCTACCAACTTCTCCATGTACTCTTCCACTAACACAGACAGGTCTTGGCCCCGAACACAGCTGTTGTCATAATCCTGGCCCTGCCCCTCTGAGGATGGGGCCCCGAATCACAGGATCTGGGATCAAGGATCTGGGATCAAGGATCATGGGATCAAGGATCTGGGATCAAGGATCTGGGATCAAGGATCTGGGATCAAGGATCTGGGATCAAGGATCTGGGATCAAGGATCTGGGATCAAGGATCTGGGATCAAGGATCTGGGATCAAGGATCTGGGATCAAGGATCTGGGATCAAGGATCTGGGATCAAGGATCTGGGATCAAGGATCTGGGATCAAGGATCTGGGATCAAGGATCTGGGATCAAGGATCTGGGATCAAGGATCTGGGATCAAGGATCTGGGATCAAGGATCTGGGATCAAGGATCTGGGATCAAGGATCTGGGATCAAGGATCTGGGATCAAGGATCTGGGATCAAGGATCTGGGATCAAGGATCTGGGATCAAGGATCTGGGATCAAGGATCTGGGATCAAGGATCTGGGATCAAGGATCTGGGATCAAGGATCTGGGATCAAGGATCTGGGATCAAGGATCTGGGATCAAGGATCTGGGATCAAGGATCTGGGATCAAGGATCTGGGATCAAGGATCTGGGATCAAGGATCTGGGATCAAGGATCTGGGATCAAGGATCTGGGATCAAGGATCTGGGATCTACGATCTGGGATCTACGATCTGGGATCTACGATCTGGGATCTACGATCTGGGATCTACGATCTGGGATCTACGATCTGGGATCTACGATCTGGGATCTACGATCTGGGATCTACGATCTGGGATCTACGATCTGGGATCTACGATCTGGGATCTACGATCTGGGATCTACGATCTGGGATCTACGATCTGGGATCTACGATCTGGGATCTACGATCTGGGATCTACGATCTGGGATCTACGATCTGGGATCTACGATCTGGGATCTACGATCTGGGATCTACGATCTGGGATCTACGATCTGGGATCTACGATCTGGGATCTACGATCTGGGATCTACGATCTGGGATCTACGATCTGGGATCTACGATCTGGGATCTACGATCTGGGATCTACGATCTGGGATCTACGATCTGGGATCTACGATCTGGGATCTACGATCTGGGATCTACGATCTGGGATCTACGATCTGGGATCTACGATCTGGGATCTACGATCTGGGATCTACGATCTGGGATCTACGATCTGGGATCTACGATCTGGGATCTACGATCTGGGATCTACGATCTGGGATCTACGATCTGGGATCTACGATCTGGGATCTACGATCTGGGATCTACGATCTGGGATCTACGATCTGGGATCTACGATCTGGGATCTACGATCTGGGATCTACGATCTGGGATCTACGATCTGGGATCTACGATCTGGGATCTACGATCTGGGATCTACGATCTGGGATCTACGATCTGGGATCTACGATCTGGGATCTACGATCTGGGATCTACGATCTGGGATCTACGATCTGGGATCTACGATCTGGGATCTACGATCTGGGATCTACGATCTGGGATCTACGATCTGGGATCTACGATCTGGGATCTACGATCTGGGATCTACGATCTGGGATCTACGATCTGGGATCTACGATCTGGGATCTACGATCTGGGATCTACGATCTGGGATCTACGATCTGGGATCTACGATCTGGGATCTACGATCTGGGATCTACGATCTGGGATCTACGATCTGGGATCTACGATCTGGGATCTACGATCTGGGATCTACGATCTGGGATCTACGATCTGGGATCTACGATCTGGGATCTACGATCTGGGATCTACGATCTGGGATCTACGATCTGGGATCTACGATCTGGGATCTACGATCTGGGATCTACGATCTGGGATCTACGATCTGGGATCTACGATCTGGGATCTACGATCTGGGATCTACGATCTGGGATCTACGATCTGGGATCTACGATCTGGGATCTACGATCTGGGATCTACGATCTGGGATCTACGATCTGGGATCTACGATCTGGGATCTACGATCTGGGATCTACGATCTGGGATCTACGATCTGGGATCTACGATCTGGGATCTACGATCTGGGATCTACGATCTGGGATCTACGATCTGGGATCTACGATCTGGGATCTACGATCTGGGATCTACGATCTGGGATCTACGATCTGGGATCTACGATCTGGGATCTACGATCTGGGATCTACGATCTGGGATCTACGATCTGGGATCTACGATCTGGGATCTACGATCTGGGATCTACGATCTGGGATCTACGATCTGGGATCTACGATCTGGGATCTACGATCTGGGATCTACGATCTGGGATCTACGATCTGGGATCTACGATCTGGGATCTACGATCTGGGATCTACGATCTGGGATCTACGATCTGGGATCTACGATCTGGGATCTACGATCTGGGATCTACGATCTGGGATCTACGATCTGGGATCTACGATCTGGGATCTACGATCTGGGATCTACGATCTGGGATCTACGATCTGGGATCTACGATCTGGGATCTACGATCTGGGATCTACGATCTGGGATCTACGATCTGAGATCTACGATCTGGGATCTACGATCTGGGATCTACGATCTGAGATCTACGATCTGGGATCTACGATCTGGGATCTACGATCTGGGATCTACGATCTGGGATCTACGATCTGGGATCTACGATCTGGGATCTACGATCTGGGATCTACGATCTGGGATCTACGATCTGGGATCTACGATCTGGGATCTACGATCTGGGATCTACGATCTGGGATCTAGACCTGCACATAAACTTACGCTGAGTCACGGACGCCAGATGTGTGTCAGTATAATCTTTGTTGCCGTCTTTGCTGAAATAGAGTATTGTGCACAATGCCTGACGATTAGAAAGTCAGGGCCCGCTGTACACCCTGTGTGATTACAGTGTATGAGTGTGTATCTGCGTACAGTATTGGCGATGTGAACGTTATCTGCCCGGCGATGTCGCCGAATGCATTGCGGTACGAAGGCTGCCCACAGCCATCACAAACCTGATGATTCAACCAAGGCTGTGTCCTCGAATGCACGAACAACTCACCAGTCGGACACCTCAGTCAGGATTCGACCTTTGTCCAGCTCCTGCCTGCGGCCGCCCCAGTGCCTGGTGAGGTCGTACAGCCGCTCGTACTTGGGCACATCGTCCCTACCCAGCTGGTAGCAGATGTTGATGAACTCCTTGACAGTCGGTGGCAGGTCTGTGAACGGCTTGCAGGCTCGCAGAAAGCTCTCGTCCCGAATCAGCTGATTGAGAACTCGTTTCTTCTCTTCTTCGATCTGTTTGGCTTCCATCTTCTGCGGCAGGAAGGTTTTCAGTTGATTCTCGAGAAATTCTCTCTTCTCTTCCGGACTCCAGGTGCTGGTCTCTACGCCGAGCTTCTGCTGCTGACTTGACACCTTCGGGGCGGCGGTTTTGCCCTGCTGAATCTCTTCAATAGCTGCTAGAATTGCGTCGGAGATTTCTCCGATGGCGAGTAGAACATGTCCTCGTTGTCTTCGCTGTAGACGAAGCCGATCTGACAATTTATGAATTATTTGATTTTAGTATTTAGTACTCATAGTTAAGCTGCGACATCCTGACGTTTACCTCTTGACACTCTAACGTTCAACCCCCCCTCCCTATAACCCTAACATTCCTCTCCTGACATCCTAAGGTTCCGACCCTGACATCCTAAGGCTCAGACCCTGACATCCTAAGGCTCAGACCCTGACAACCTAAAATTCAGACCCTGATATACTAAAATTCAGACCCTGACATCCTAAGGCTCAGCCCCTGACACCTGAACGTTCACCCCCACACTGACGCTCGCCCCCCCCCCCGACGCACTAACTTTCACCCACCGTGACAGGAACTTTCACTCCCTTAGACCCTAACGTTCAACCCCCCTGACACCCTAACGTTCACCCCTTGACATCCTAAAATGGCACCCCGATGGCGGATGCCGGCACATTTAGACTAATTAAAAGCTACAAAAAGCAGAAATTGCATCCCCCCGACATCCTTGACGCAATTCTTTATTAAACTTAGTAGAACTGCTCACAGCTCTCTTCGGATCCTGTTCGAACACTTTCTCCCAGCCGTTGATAATCTTAGTGAAATCTTTAGCTTTAATAGGGCCCGTGCCTCCTCCTCCCGCAGATTTAACCGGCTTCTGATTAGTTCTTGTCACGCCTATGGTGTGCCGCATGCCCGGGCTGCCCTCCGTCATGTTCAACTCTGGCGTGGTGGCGTTGGCGCTCGCTTCCTTGCCGGCGTTGCTAGCCGAAGCGGCAGACGAACCGTTGCGCGAGCTGCCGCTGTGCTGGACAAACTTCCGATAGATGACCAGAAACAGCTCCTTGAGCTCGAAGCCGATGTCTTTGTATTGCGATTTCATCTCCATCAGGGAGTCGCACATCTGACGAACGTTCTCTTTTGTCTGCATCTGCTTGTCTGGACGGTGGGTTGAATGCAATTAAATACCCTGTTGCTTTCGTTCATTGCACTGTGGCCTTCATGAGACTTCAAGTGGCTGCCCCTAGTGCTGGCGCCCCTGGTGCTTAAGCCCCTGGTGCTAAAGCCCCTGGTGCTAAAGCCCCTGGTGCTAAAGCCCCTGGTGCTAAAGCCCCTGGTGCTAAAGCCCCTGGTGCTAAAGCCCCTGGTGCTAAAGCCCCTGGTGCTAAAGCCCCTGGTGCTAAAGCCCCTGGTGCTAAAGCCCCTGGTGCTAAAGCCCCTGGTGCTAAAGCCCCTGGTGCTAAAGCCCCTGGTGCTAAAGCCCCTGGTGCTAAAGCCCCTGGTGCTAAAGCCCCTGGTGCTAAAGCCCCTGGTGCTAAAGCCCCTGGTGCAAAGGCCCTGGTGCAAAGGCCCTGGTGCTAAAGCCCCTGGTGCTAAAGCCCCTTGGTGCTAAAGCCCCTTGGTGCTAATATTTGCTCGTATATATAGCAAATAAGCAGCTCAACTCACTGACAATCTCTTTAGCAGTCAGCTCAGTCAGAGCGCCAACGGACAAATTAATCAGATCACGATCCATAATCCGATTGGTGACGTCAATGAGTACAGAGAACAGCTGACGGCGCTGTTTGATGTACCGCAGCCGGTCCCTGGCAACCCGGTGCTCGTCGTCTGTTTGAGCAATCTCGGCTAGCCGAGAGTAGGCCTTCTCTCGACATTTTTTCAAACAGATTTGTGCAAATTCGTTTTGATCGATTTTGCTCTTCAGCTCGGCCGGAGTTAGCTGGACCAGCTTGTTGAATACCTCCTTGATTGATAGCGACGTCTCCGTGGTGTAGACTGATGGTGGTAATACGCCGTTATGTTGAGGTTAATTGGTAATTCCATCTCCGCGCTTTCTTAACCTCTCAAAAACTTATCGTCTAACTCAATCCTTCTCTGCTACATATATGCGCACTACAATCATAATAATAACAATTGATTACACCCGCCCTAATGGACAGATATACAACCGACAGCTCAGCCTCAGCTATTTCGCAACGCATCTGAAGGCTGCCTACGAGCTACGGCTGTTCAGTCCAAGGACTGGGGGGGAGGTCGCCACACACACACCCTCAATTACCTCAGCTAATGCTGGAACCCATTTTACAGCTGGGTGAACTGGAGCAATGCAGAGTTTAGTGTCTTGCTCAAGGACACAAATTGTTCTGACAGTCGTGAGTTCGACGCTCTGACCACTATAGGCTACAACCCCGTCTCCGCAACGCTCTACGTAACGCACTGTGTGACGTCTAAATCGCTACCTTACTTTTTCAAGTTTCTTGCTTTTATAGCTCTTTTATCTTCCTCTTTTCTTTTCCCCTCCCGTTAAGTACATAACTCTCACAGGTCAGATGCTTGATGAATTCAATCTCATTATTTAGCGCCTTATTAACGCCGCTCAATTCTTCAAGATCGTAGCTGGTAGTTCTTGAGGCAAATAACTGTTCGGCTTTTTCTCGTTTCAACTCTAGCAGACGCTCCGGATCCCAGGGTAGGTAGCCTTTCCACAGGTAGATAATTAGATAGGATATGCTAATTAGATCGTCGGCTCGGCTGGGACTCCACTGCTGCAGAATGAAAGGACTGGCAAAGAATGAGTCGTTCAACGACACCGGGCGGAGCTTCTGACCGCAGGTGACACCTTTGAAGTTTGGATTGTCGCTTAGGAAACTGCGGAGTTGAGACAGTTAGGGCTTGAAATTATTCAGGATTGCGGGAAAATATGACAACTTGAACGGATTCGAAGACTGTAATTAAACGGTTTCTGGATACGAGTACTGTAAATGGCTCAGATGTGCGGGAAGTAATCCTCTCTTTCAGTTCGTTTAAAATTTGTTTACAATTCATCAATAATACAAGAAATACGAACCGCTGAGCGTGCGAATAGTTGACAAGAAAGAGTCGTCCTTTGTGCCTCGGATAAACGCCGTAGTGAAATGATTCCAAACTAATATTGCAATGGATGAATCCTTTGTCGTGGAATTCACGGATTCTGTCCAACATTTCGCGCACAATTCGTCCGATATTTGCTTCGTCTAGTCCTAAGCGGGTTTTTGGGGTAAATTTTGCTCAAGCTGAGAAGTTAAATTACATGCGACTGATGTACATCTAACTAATCAGCAGACAGCTCACCAATATGATGACGAACATTTCTAACGCCTCTAAGAAGGTCGGATTTTGCCGTGTCAGAGTGAGACGACTTGCTGACGTAGTCTCGGAAGATTTGCTACAAGGATGGTCCAACCAGTGTGGTAACCAGCACTGCGTACTCGCATCCACTGTGACGCTGCGTCTGCGTGCGTTTTAATGGGTATGAGCGTGCATGGCTACACGTGCGACCATTTATTGCAAAGCTGATCTAACTCAAGGTCAGAAAACTCCAGCGTCTCCATCCGGCGCCCGTGTTTTTTCAAAGTTTATATGACGCTCATAGCAATCCGACCCACTCAAGGTTTTTGTATCTCCTCTCCTATCTCCCCTCCTCTCTCATCTCTCATCTCTTTTTTCTTTCTCTCCTCTATTCAGCAATTTTCTTTATCAGGCCATTGAGGTAAAACAATTTGCGGACCCCTGATCTACCTTAATTGCAATTGTTGCAGTGCTATAGTGAACTGCGGAAAATGCGACACAAACGATTGTATTCTTCAACCTTCAGACATATAGGATCAAATTGGCCCAAATTGCAAACCTCCTAGACAACCTACACCATCTGTTTGAGACACTATGGTCGACTCATTGTAAGTCCTCTTACGAGGTAAACTCAAGCCTGTGAAACATACAGCTTCTTCAGAAAGAGAGAAAGAGCGCACAACACAGCGCCAAACTTAATACGTGACTCACCGTGTCGCACAGAATCTGCGGAAAACTGTCAACGCCTTCAAAGAATGACAACAGGTGAGCCTCTTTGCGCAGGTGACAGTCCTCTGAACGTCCGCTGTCTATGGTACCAACCGAGTCGCGCTTCGCTTCAGCATCTCCGTTCGCACAAGGACCCACGGCAGTTTGTAGAGCATGAGCTCTTTATGCAAGATTAAAATGCAAAGATTCTTGATGGCTATTAAGGAGACAAGCAGCTATTAACCTACATGTACATGTAAAAAAGATATGTACAGCTCTCATGTAAATCTCGCACTATAACCTAAACTATGCAATTTTTTTTAGAACAGAATCCAAATTAATGTAGCCTCATGCGGAACCAAGGCTACGTCATGTAAGGCTACCCACGCAACGTAATGTAATGTAACGCAAAAGTACATCAAACGACGTCGCCGACGTCAGACTGCTGTACGGGAAATGTAATTCAATGCAAAAGTACATCAAACGACGTCGCCGACGTCAGACTGCTGTACGGGAAATGTAATTCAATGCAAAAGTACATCAAACGACGTCGCCGACGTCGGACTGCTGTAGGGGAAAGGCCTTATATATACGCAGCTTCTACTCACGCTGTAACTGCCTCCCAGCCATTCGAGTCTTGTGCAGGATGATCATATTCAATTGGTTGGAAGGCAGCGCTTTGCGATCGTGAGCCAGCATGATGCGACCGTTCAAGTTGAATAGGCCAATCTGTGAGAAGCATTGGAATTGTTCAAGCCGGTCTTTGAACGACTCGCCTGATTCTAAATCGTTTCTTAATGAAATGCTGTGTCCCATGATTTCTATCAATTAGCCTGACTAATCAACTGATGAATTGATTGCCTTTACGAGCCAGTAAAGGTGGCCTGGCACGATAAAATGTTAGTAACAAGTCTATGGCCAATGCATTCATGCAGAGAAGAGTAAGGATTTCGGTAGATACTTCAGTATATAGCTGGCATGTGGTCACCATTAACATTGTTAAAAAAACAGATTTTGGGATAATGGAAGTGTCTTTGGGTTCTAAAAATAACTCACCGTTGTCCGAGGTAAACAGGATTATCCAGAGGTTTCAAAGAAGAAATATATATTGAATATAGAAATACATAAGAAAACAGTGGATCAGTTTTGACCATAGACACTTCCGTTATCCTAAAGGCTGATTTTGTCCATTATTGTCCCCTGCTGTACGCTCATTATTCAACACTTCGAAATCAGTGATCGAAATGTCACTTCACGGTAATGACCGCCGCTTAATGACTGACTAATTTTTTACGAGTACCTTCGCAGGCTTCGCTTGGCCCCTCGTAAAAATTAATCATTGTCTACCTCAAAAAACATATGCACAATCTAACATTATTCTACAGTAGACAAACCACTTTTGTTGCTTCCTTTATTATTTCTTTATGGATTTTTTGTGAAAATATTTTGATGATATTATTTACTTGTAGATTCCGCTGCAACAAATTCTGTCGTTTGGTAACGATGATTTGCATTTTTAAAGTCGCAGGGACGTCCCTGAGATGAATGAATTTTAATTTAAAGTCGAATGTCCACGAAGGATTGCTTCTATAAATAATTAGAGAAATAAGTAAATGCAACGCTGAAAAAGACAAATAAATGCCTGGGTTTGGAGAAAAGTTGAAGGAGGCATTGGGAAATGAATAATAATCTGTGGAGGAGATTATCGAGAGGAGAAAGCTTCAATATTATGGACATCAGACGAGGAAGGGAGCGATGGAAAATGTCAGCATTCAAAGAGAATTAGAGAGTGAAAGAACAATAGGAAAACCGAAAAGGCAGTGGGAGGATGACCTGAAAGAATGGACTGGAAGGTCAATGGAGAAGCTAAGCAGAGCAGCGAAGGACAGGTAGTGGTGGCGGAAGCTGATGCATGAATGGGTGCGCCCACGACCATGATGGCTACCGGTAAAGAAGAACGCTTCGAGACAGGACACGGGTCTGTCAGGCAATTGAGTTTGTAAAGGTGAGCTATTCCTCACTTCAATCTTTGAGTAGTCAAACATTAAGAGTTCATCAATTATTGCAAGGAAACCCGAACGCAATGTGGTAAATGCTCATTTAGCAAAGGAACTGATGTTAAGCACCAGCCAAGAGGCAGCTCAGCAGTGAACGCGTCGACTCTCTCGCCACATCGACCCCAGCTGGTTCGATTCTGTGCGCCGGCTACATTCATTTTAGGGCTTGTGTGCACAAAAATTGGCCTAATAAGGGGTCAGCTATCGTGTGCGATTCAGAACCCATGAAACGAAAGCCAACCAAGGCACAGGGAGTGTACATTGCCAGACAATTAGAAAGTCAAATGTCGCTGTACATCCTGTGTGATCGTGTGCAGAATGTGTGCCTGCGTACAGTATTGGCGCGCCTTGTACTTTATGTGCTCAGGAGTTAGCGGAATGCAATGATGTCAAGGAATTGCTGAGCTGATGTCAAGACTCATGTGGGAATAGCTGAAATGCTGTGCTGTGCCAACGATTAATTGTGAGTTGTTGGCAGGCCAACCATCAAGGGCCCGGGAGTTAGGGAGCCAAATGCCAAAGCCCATAGGGGATATCGTAGTTTAGATAGCTGGTTTTCGGGGCAACCGGTATACTCGTTCGTCACTGACATCACAGACAAATAAGTCAAAACTGCAACTCGAATTGATTTCTCATTTTAAAGTGGTTTCGCGAAAGACACAACAAAGAGAAAAAATTATTTAAGTGTCATGATAATGCTTTTTTAATTTTTAGTAAACCAATAAGACCATTGTAATTGTCAAATGACAATTTATAATATACGAAACCAATATAATACACAGCAATATAATATCAATAAGTGTGACCTATGGCTAATAAAAATTTTATCAGCTGCTTCGAGACGCACAATAAGCCTTGATAAACGAGTGTAGACCAAAACAGTAACAATAAATGTGAAATAAAATAAACACATCACAAAAACCTTCCAAGCAGAAAACCGACGACAACAAAAATCCAAAGAAAAAATGATCTAAGCTAAAAAACTTCCGATTTTTAATGCAATTACAAGTCTGACAAAATTCTAATAATGCAGAAACGAAAATATCATATGGAATTGACGGGAATGACATCTATGAAAAACAGACTAACAAATCTTCATAATATATACCAATTTTTGATATACATTCCACTGAAGTTTAAGTACTGAGTGTGACACAGTTCTATTAAGCATAGAAACCAAGGAAGACCAATTAACTAATAACAACATATCCACACTAAATTAATGAGACTGATGTGGGAACACTGGAATGGACGCAAAATTAACCAAAACGACAATGTTATACACCTAATAAAGCATAGATAGATAATAAGTACTAACTGACTGTTAAATGAAATACTTTAGCTTGCTAATATTATAATGTTGATATAATATGCTAAACGCTTACGAACAATTGCATTACATAGATAAATATTAGATACAAACAACATGATTTACAGAATTTAAAGACAGTAAATATTTATAATCAATAATTGTATTGTAGTGGTTCACAATTTTTAAGAGCCAAGACTTTAAAAATGGTGCTGGCTTTATCAGTTCTTGTTGACTAGGCTAGTTCTCGAGTCGCTCATCTCAGTGTCACGATTGGCGGCCGCTGCTCCGTCACCTGAGTCGCCTGACGAATCGCTGAGGAGTTGATGCGTTAGTTAAAGAGTTTCAATCATTCTGCACATTGAATGACTGATGCGACAGATGGGCACACTGAATGACTGAGTGAGGGGACAGAGAAGCACATTGAATGACTGATGCGACAGATGGGCACACTGAATGACTGAGTGAGGGGACAGAGAAGCACATTGAATGACTGATGCGACAGATGGGCACACTGAATGACTGAGTGAGGGGACAGAGAAGCACATTGAATGACTGATGCGACAGATGGGCACACTGAATGACTGAGTGAGGGGACAGAGAAGCACATTGAATGACTGATGCGACAGATGGGCACACTGAATGACTGAGTGAGGGGACAGAGAAGCACATTGAATGACTGATGCGACAGATAGGCACACTGAATGACTGAGTGAGGGGACAGAGAAGCACACTGAATGACTGAGTGAGGGGACAGAGAAGCACACTGAATGACTGAGTGAGGGGACAGAGAAGCACACTGAATGACTGAGTGAGGGGACAGAGAAGCACACTGAATGACTGAGTGAGGGGACAGAGAAGCACACTGAATGACTGAGTGAGGGGACAGAGAAGCACACTGAATGACTGAGTGAGGGGACAGAGAAGCACACTGAATGACTGAGTGAGGGGACAGAGAAGCACACTGAATGACTGAGTGAGGGGACAGAGAAGCACACTGAATGACTGAGTGAGGGGACAGAGAAGCACACTGAATGACTGAGTGAGGGGACAGAGAAGCACACTGAATGACTGAGTGAGGGGACAGAGGAGCACACCGAATGACTGAGTGAGGGGACAGAGAAGCACACCTAATGAATGAGTGAGGGGACAGAGGAGCACACCGAATGACTGACTGAGGGGACAGAGAAGCACACCGAATGGCTGAGTGAGGGGACAGAGGAGCACACCGAATGGCTGAGTGAGGGGACAGAGAAGCACACCGAATGAATGAGTGAGGGAACAGAGGAGCACACCGAATGACTGAGTGAGGGGACACAGGAGCACACTGAATGACTGAGTGAGGGGACAGAGAAGCACACCGAATGAATGAGTGAGGGGACAGAGAAGCACACCGAATGAATGAGTGAGGGGACAGAGGAGCACACCGAATGACTGAGTGAGGGGACACAGGAGCACACCGAATGACTGAGTGAGGGGACAGAGAAGCACACCGAATGAATGAGTGAGGGGACAGAGGAGCACACCGAATGACTGAGTGAGGGGACACAGGAGCACACCGAATGACTGAGTGAGGGGACAGAGGAGCACACCGAATGGCTGAGTGAGGGGACAGAGGAGCACACCGAATGACTGAAGAACTAAATGATAAATGTTCAGGGAAACGCAGACATTGCCATTCAGCAGAATGGAACAGCAGTTAAAAAAGCAGTAATAGCTACGGTTATATCAGCTTACATTTTCTTTCGCAATGCTCTGACGCCATAGAGAATGCCACAGGCAGCCAAGAGACCGCACGCAAACCACATAGAAATTGACGAAACGCAGAGAATCAATGGAATTATAGCCGCACTGAAAGTAAGAACAAATGCAAGAAAGAATGAAAAATTAACGAAAATCTTGGTCAAGCATTAACTTTCTTACTCACATTATGTAGATTACAGCCTTCAGAAAAGGTGGGAACCGCTGCGAGAAATCGTATACTTTGTCCGTGCACTCGAACATCAGGCAGCAGTAAGGAGCTTCAAACACAACTAGAAGAAAACCAAATACTCTGAAAAGTTAAGAATAAAGTAAGATAAAGTATTTGGCTTAACTAGAAATAGAAGTAAAAATGCACTTTTATCAAATGAAGTCCAGCTTTTGTTACACTACTCACCCTAAAATGATTCCAGCAACAAAACAGTTAGCACTAAAAGTTACACAGTTATAGACGCCCATGGCAATTGACACTAAAATTAGAAATAAAATATTTGTACGAATAAGGGATGATTAGGTTTGAAACATATAAAATTACAATGAATTAGTCAATATAGCAACCAATAGAAGTTACAAAGGCCTAACTCTAAAAATTTTGGTATATATTTGAAAGAAAAAATAGCAATGGCTAAGTATAGTGCTAAGTTGATCCAAGCTAGAAAAATCACATATTGTTAATTTATCAGTAGGCCTAGACTTAAAAATGCATGACATATTGCATCAGTCTCGGATCTTGATCTTGGATGTTTAAGTACTCTTGTTTTTAATATGAGTGTATATTGGATTTCAAAACTTACAGCATTTAGTCACATTGTTACAAGTCTAGTATTCTTAGTAACTCCATATTATATTCGACTGAAGATGAATAAGGGAAACTTTAGTGAAAAATAGTAACTTACAAACGCCTGCGATGCAGCCAACTGCTTGAGCACCATATACGAGGCATCTGTCACCCGCATTTAAACTTGTTTCTTTGCTAGCCATTTAAAGAAGTAAAGAGTGCCTCAAACTCAATCCAAAAGTTATATCGTAATATTGGCGTATTATTCTTGACTGTCACAATGGTCCTCAAATCAAACAGGAATGAGACCGTTCGTATCAACTTCAACTATCAAATAATTGGTAGGTACCTTAACTGTCTTGAAATTCAAGTAAACAAACGAAGTTTAATAACTTAAAAATCGGAAACTAAATTTATCACAGCATGTAAACACTGGTATTTCAATATTGCATAAATTTTTCGTAAGTAATGCAATAACTGTACAAAACTAAGATAAAATACACAAACGGGGAAGACTCCCTGATGTTTTTGCTTTTAAGTGTAGAAAGTTTTGTTTTGTGCTTTAATTAAATGTACCTTTTTAGGTTTTAAAATTGCAGGAAACGAAAGTAATAACGTGGGGGTGCGCGTGTAACTATAATAATATGGATGTCTAACAGACCCAGTTTAGTGCCTATGTCACTCGCATTTGGTGCAGGTAACATTGAGCCGCTTGAAACGTTTTTTAGAACAAAAACATGGCAGAAGGCTTGATACATCAGTTCAAGCAGCTTGGCTTTTGTGGTTGGCTGCAAACAGGAGGTATGTAAACCATATGTTACATACTTCATATGTATCATGATGTATGATGTGATTATGTAAAAATATAAACTGTTAAACCTATTTGTCATTCAATTTTGTTTTAGTTAGTTGATTAATTCATTTTTCTATAAATTATTCAATACATGCCTGAGAACCAGTGGAGCCTAATGCCATGCCCTGCCAAATAGTCATCTAGATGTAGCTTTTGCTTTTTATATCTATATTATTAATTATATAGATAATTTGATTCGTGTAAATTTACTATAGTTTTTTATAAAGCAAATAGAAATAAAAAGGAGGATAATTATAAAAAAATCATTAAAAGTTAGATATAATGTTATAGTCTAGTAAAAAGCAATTATTTAGGCTAAGAAGAAAATTTTTATTTTATTAAACTATTATAATCTATGGTCTACTATAAAGTCTTTAGTTTTTTCTATCAAGTGAAGATTATTCATATTTTAGTATTAATAGCTCATATCATTTAATAAACTTTAGAGACTTCTTTAAATATATAATTTAGATTTCTTCAACTTTAAGATTATAAAAATACTTAATACCAATATAAATATAAATATAAGTATAAAATACCAATTTTTTAAACTTTTGCTAGGCACAAAGGAGGCTTCCAAAATGACAAAAAAGCAAAGAACCTAATGATAAAGCCAAATTAATTAATCTCCTATGTTGTCAATTAAAATTCAATATAGATTTTTTTATAAATAATGTATTTAAAAATAAGTATTTTTTGAAGCAAGTATATTAAGTGAAAGTTGTAAAGATATGAAATTAGAAATTAAAAGTAATTTTTAAGTGTTTTTAAATACTAATTTGGTAAATAAAACTCTAAAAGCAATATATTCTCCATGTCTCAATTGAGTCAATTCTTGGTTATAGAACTCTTGGTCAGCTATCTGCCAAGAAAGAATTATATATAAAAACTCCAATCAACCCCCATGCCTTTATTAAAGTTTAGCTATAGAAAATCAACCTCTATAAAGAACTTTCTTTCCCTGAAACCCACCATTCTCCATGCCCCTATTGCCTTAGTCTGCTTTAAGCTAGGTATAAGTGGGTTAAAGCTAACAAAAAATGAAGCTTGAATTTTAAATCCATACTATTAAAACCTATGTAATGACTAATTTATGATCCTCCTATCAAAATAGAAACTATTTTATATATTTAAAGTTCAAGAAGTCTTGTAACTTTATGAACAGATAGAATAAAACCATTGTCATTGAATAAATAAGCAAACCTATAGCATTTGTTAAAGTTTTTACTAATATGGGTATTTGCATATAGTGTGTTTATCACTTTTTTTTAATATTATGGAACATATAAACTATAGTGTAGAATAACAATGACAACTTTGTATATATACTCCTTTTTTGTTTTGAATATTACTTTTAATATTAAAATTATAAAATTAACACATTTGTTTTAGAACTCGAAGCCTACTTGGAGAAAACACTTAGTGCCAATGGATTGTTCCTAACACCAAATTGGTTTCCACAATTTTGCCTGGTGCTAGAAGAATTCAGAGAATTTTATTTTTTTAATTCAGAGGAGGTAAGAAATTCCTTTTTATATCAGTCATTCCCTAAGTTATTTATTTGCATTGTTTTATATTGCATGAAATATTTATTTTAGTTAGCTTATTATAATTACAGTTTTTTACGAGTTATTAAGACAACCTATTTACTGAGTGCTTATAAATATATTGTTGTCTCTGTTGTTAACTGCTGTTTTATTTTGCAATTGCATTTTTTGCACAAGTTTAGTGCCTTTTTGTAGCATGGGAAGTTTTTGTAGCATAATACAAGTATTTCAATGCCAATCAATCGGTACATATTCTTTGATTTTTAGCTGGACATGCATAGTAAAGACACCCAAAGTTATACTGGCTCTCTCATTTTTTAACAAAACTCTGTGGCCATATTTTGCTGTTCTTCTCAGTCTGTTGTCTCTATTGTCTATGGTCCAACTTATCTTTCTTCTATATAGGACTTCAACTTTGAATGTCCATTCTCTAACTTTAAATGAGAAAAGTTATTAAAAATCACTTTTTGCAGTCAATTTTCCTTTTGGGGTTTTCAAAAGTGGACACAGAGACTATGTGTCTTCGCCTAGTCAAAGTAGTCTATGGCCCAAACCAAAATGGCTTGAAGGGTGCGCAATCAGTTTTCCACCTTTAGCTTTTTGGCCTTGTGGAGTTTAAACCTTCTCTATCGGAGAGCAGACAACGCGTCAATCAATTCGTCAGAGAAGAAGGGCTCTTTGTGGTTTTACTTAAGTTTAAAGCTTGTTTGTAACCTGACCAAAGCCTCACAGAACAGCATCTGCACTGGTATATTTCCGCACTCTAACGAGTGCGTCAATGGCAAAAAGCACTCGTGCTTTTGCCATTGACGCACGAGTCAGAGTGTGGAAATTGCAGTGTTGTTGGATTCATTCTTGCACATAGTAAGAGTGGTAGGAAGCAGGGGTCAAGGCGGAGCCCCCACTAATACGAGACCATAGACAATTAAACCGAGACCAGTAATACGAGACCATAGACACTTAAACCAAAGATAGTAAATGAACTAAATATACTATATAATTAATGTTCCGTTTCCTTTATAGTGCAAGATTCGCACATCATTTCTGCACTGATTTTCTGCTTGATTTCAATGGCGTGTTTACCATAGACAGTTGCATTCCGGCACGCGAACGAGTGCGGGAACTGATTGTTCTGACTATGGATTTGAGGGCAGGAATGAGCGAATCCGAGGGCTGAAAGCGAAGAAGCGAGGATTCAGCTCATTCCTGCCTGAAAATCCATAGTCAGAACTATGTTGTTTCACGATTGGCCATAGACTAAAACAGCGGGCACGGAATCTGCCGTCTTGCCCGCGAAATCGTGAGACAACGACATTCCTGCGCGCTGAATCCGACAACACTGATTGCGCCTTTAAGCCATTTTGGTTTGGGCCATAGACTACTTTGACTTGGCGAAGCCACAGAGTCTCTGTGTCCACTTTTGAAAGCCACAAGTCATTTGCGAATGCTGGAGTCACGCAAAAAGTACTTCTAGATAATATAGAATCTGTGAAATATACTAATGTGCAAGTAAAGACTACCTGCAGCGGTCTGTAAATAGTTTAGTGTCTCGGTTTTAGTTCAATTTATAATTATATAGGCTAAACAGTTTTTCTAAGTTCTAATTCTGGCTACAATCTTCTTGTATGCTTGCACGAGCGTATGTGCATGCGTTTAACAGATGCTTTCTACTTTCCTGTACCATTTTGTACACAGATGAACGAATATATGGTTAATCTATTTATATATATATAGCCATTTAGCTCTTTAGCTTCTACACTTTTTAACTTACCATGAATTTATTAGACTATATAAAACTATACCAGACTGCGTAAATGCATAATAAAAGAATATGCTATTAAATGATGTTAAATGCTTTCATTTCTATATAGGCATTGCGCTTGACTGCTCCTTACCCTTAGTAAGTCTTGATTGAATATCGGCGTATGAAATTTATGCTTTGACAATGGTAAGTAGAAAAACATTTAAGTCTGAAACCAATCAACTTTTGCAGGAGGGCTTCGGGCAACCCTAGCGCAACGCCTTTCGCTCGATACTGTCCCACAACCAGCCAGACAGTGCTGAGGCAATTCTCCCCATTCAGCTGACTTCTGAGCGCACAGGCTAAGCCAATACTGTACGCAGGCACGCACTCATGCACACGCTCACACAGGGTGTACAGCGGCCCCGGCTTTCCAATTGTCAGGCATGTACAGTCTCTGTGCCTACCCAGCTGAGAGGAGAGGAAAGAGGAGAGAGTGGAGGAGCTGAGAGGAGAGATGAGACAGAAGAGTGGAGGAGCTGAGAGAAGAAGAGAGAGGAGAGTGGAGGAGCTGAGAGGAGAGTGGAGAGGAGAGACGAGACGAGACAGAAGAGAGGGGAGAGGAGAGAGTGGAGGAGCTGAGAGAAGATAGTAGAGTGGAGAAGCTGAGAGGAGAGATGAGACAGAAGAGTGGAGGAGCTGAGAGAAGAAGAGAGAGGAGAGTGGAGGAGCTGAGAGGAGAGGAAAGAGGAGAGAGTGGAGGAGCTGAGAGAAGATAGTAGAGTGGAGGAGCTGAGAGGAGAGTGGAGAGGAGAGACGAGACGAGACAAAAGAGAGGGGAGAGGAGAGAGTGGAGGAGCTGAGAGAAGATAGTAGAGTGGAGAAGCTGAGAGGAGAGATGAGACAGAAGAGTGGAGGAGCTGAGAGAAGATAGTAGAGTGGAGAAGCTGAGAGGAGAGATGAGACAGAAGAGTGGAGGAGCTGAGAGAAGAAGAGAGAGGAGAGTGGAGGAGCTGAGAGAAGAGGAAAGAGGAGAGTGGAGGAGCTGAGAGGAGAGTGGAGAGGAGAGATGAAACAGAAGAGAGGGGAGAGAAGAGAGTGGAGGAGCTGAGAGAAGAGGAGAGTGGAGGAGCTGAGAGAAGAGGAGAGTGGAGGAGCTGAGAGAAGATAGTAGATTGGAGGAGCTGAGAGGAGAGAGGAGAGAGGAGACAGAAGAGAGGGGAGAGGAGAAGCAGGAGAGAAGTTTCAAAGGCCCGCAAGCCGGAGTTTGACGCCCCATGCCTTAGGCCAACTTTCATCTTTCATGCACACAAGCTCCAAAAAATGTGATGGGACACGGAATTGAACCAGCTAGAGGGTCATGGTGTGAGATTCAGACGCGTTTACCGCTGAGCTGCTCTGCCCCATCTCGTATGTACTACTTACTAAGTAGCTTTCTTATAACTTGAAAAGTTTTTGGTTTTATGTCCTGTCTGGAATTTTCAGATGTTTTTTTTCAGAAATCTAGGATATGGAATTTCAATTAACTGCGTGTGTGACTAATATGCATGTATTCAATATAATGGGTAGCGCGATCAACTAACTAATATAATTGGAAAACTTCCTTTTAAACTAAAATAGTATGTTTCATTATTATTATTAATACAATTGCCTCATTAATAGTTCTAAAGAATTCGCTCTGTTAATTAGGGCAGTTCTTTTATATGTAAAGATTAAAATTGAAATGAAATTACGATATGGTGCTCACTAAAGTACTCTGTGCTCTCTATAAGCTTATGAAATTAATGTCCTTTTTCTATAGATTCTTATCATTCCGTATTTGCACGCAGTTTTAATAATCCAATACAGAAATTTAAAACATTTTTTATAACAGTATCGAGATTTTGGAAAATTTAGTGTTGAAAAAACTAACCTTTTTCATGTAGTTGTCCGTTATTTCAGACTACTGTTAGTAGCAGTAGTAGAATTTAAGCACAACAGCATGCTAGATTTTACATAATTTTGATTTGTATTTTTTCGAAAAGTACTAAATTTTTAGCTCATACACTCATACTCGTACTTACAGTAGTTATGTTGATTCACGGATTAATATTTTTTTTAAAATATATGACTTGCATTGATTCACTCTGAGCTGAACTGCTAGATTACAGTATTTCAATTGTGGACCTAGTTTTAGGTTTGAGATAGCTTCTTCACCACTTAATATTTCAGCAGTGTCCTTTGTGTCTTAGTGTCCATCTTTATGTCTTAGTGTCCATCTTCATTTGTCTTAGTGTCCATCTCCATCTGTCTTAGTGTCCATCTTCATTTGTCTTAGTGTCCATCTTCATGTTTCTTAGTGTCCATCTTCATTTGTCTTAGTCTCCACCTTCATGTTTCTTAGTGTCCATCTCTATGTGTCTTAGTGTCTATCTTTGTGAGTCCTTGTATCCAACTTTGTACATCATTTGTGTGTCCTAGTGTCCATCTCCTTGTGTCTTAGCATCTATCTTAAGCAAAGAAAGAAGTACACTAAGTAACGCTTAAAGTAGACACTAAGACACTAAAATAGACAAAAGACACACAAAGACAGACACAAAGACATTATATTTAAACATTAAGACACAGTCGATAGCTACTAAAACTGTAAAGAGGTTGAAAAACGCAGCCCTTATGACTGAAATACGTACAACTTGTGTGTAGTAGCAAAATTTGCAACCAACATTTTATTGACTAAATCTCTAATTAGCATAGGCTCTAACTATAACCCGTAACCTTAGCCGTTTCCATAACCCGCTACTTCACAGGAGGCTGATATATTTCTATCTAGTCAACAGCCCCATTGGAGTCTAGCTTTGCTAACTAGAATTGATTCGCCTGGCGGATTGCACGACTTTCAAAAATTCTGGAGCAAAGTCGAAGAGAGACCGGATCTGTGCGGTGAGTAAGGCCTGCTTAAAGTTTTGTATGATTGAATAGGGGATTTCCTTTAATCGCCTGTTTTAATTAGGTTCCCAACTCATGAAAGGTCATGGAAGGGTTATAGTTCAGGATTTAAGGTCATGGTTAGGGTTTAGGATCATTTTTAGGGTTTAGGACTTTAGGGCCATGGCTAGGGTTTAGGATCATGATTAGGATTCAGGGTCATGGTTAGAGTTTAGGGTTATGATTAGGGTTTAGGGTCATAATTAGAGTTTAGGTTCACAATTAGAGTTTAGGGTCATGGTAACGGTTTAGGGTCATGGTTAGGGTTTAGGATCATAAGTAAGGGTTATGGTTAGGGTTTAGGGTCATAATTAGGGTTTAGGTTCACAATTAGAGTTTAGGGTCATGGTAACGGTTTAGGGTCATGGTTAGGGTTTAGGATCTAAGTAAGGGTCATGGTTAGGGTTTAGGATCATAAGTAAGGGTTATGGTTAGGGTTTAGGATCATAAGTAAGGGTTACGGTTAGGGTTTAGGATCATAAGTAAGGGTTAGGGTTAGGGTTTAGGATCATAAGTAAGGGTCATGGTTAGGGTTTAGGATCATAAGTAAGGGTCATGGTTAGGGTTTAGGATCATAAGTAAGGGTTAGGGTTAGGGTTTAGGATCATAAGTAAGGGTCATGGTTAGGGTTTAGGATCATAAGTAAGGGTTAGGGTTAGGGTTTAGGATCATAAGTAAGGGTCATGGTTAGGGTTTAGGGCTATAAGTAAGGGTCATGGTTAGGGTTTAGGGTCATAAGTCAGGGTTATGGTTAGAGTTTAGGGCTATAAGTAAGGGTCATGGTTAGGGTTTAGGGCTATAAGTAAGGGTCATGGTTAGGGTTTAGGGCTATAAGTAAGGGTCATGGTTAGGGTTTAGGGCTATAAGTAAGGGTTCTGCTTATGGTTTAGGGTCATAAGTAAGAGTCATGCTTAAGGTTGAGGGTCATCGTAGGGTTATGGTATAGGGTCAATTATAAGGTCTTGGTAGGGGTAGGGCAGGTTTAGTCAAAAGTTTTTACATCAAGGTCTAGCTAGAAAGTCTGTCGCGTGACTGCGGTCCAGATGAGAGAGGAGAGGAGAGGAAATAGAGATGAGATAGAGACGAGAGCTAAGTAACTAAAAACATTGAGCGTTGAAATTAATCCAGAATTGTTTAAAGAAACGTGGTTTGAAAAATTCATCTTTTCTGCAAATGTTTTTATCTTTTTAAAGACCTTTAAACATTAAAAAAGTCTAGTATATAGTATGCTAAGTATATAGTATTATTATTAATTATATTCCAATTTTGGCCTAATACGGTGCTGTAAGCCAATCTGATAAAAATCTGGTATTAAGAATTTCTTGTCTAATTCGTTGGCTGTCAAAATCTGTGCAAACACGCGGACACACAGACTCTCAATACACCTGATGATGGCGTATTGTAAAAGTTTTAGCTGAGTAACAAAAAAAGCAGACAATTCTACTTAGACTGTGTACATCGTTAGTTGTCATGTTTAGTATATAGCATTATTATTAATTATATTCCATTTTTGGCCTATAAAAATGGCCTACGCGTTGTGTACGCAGCTACGCTATCTCGCTCTGGGTGCGCGTACCGTACACTCAATTTTCGAGCCTAAAGATATCGCCGTGGAGAGTCTAATGATTATTTTCGGGTTATATGCACATTGAGCTTGCTTTTTAATATCTACGAATGTGTGGTGTATTATGCGTGTGTCTGTGTGCGTCTGTCTGGGTAACATGCATAGAGAAAAGAAGAGAGAAAGTCACGAAGTAAGTGAGGTGAGTTTGAACGCATGGGAACCCCCTACCCCTCCCCTCCCCTCTGTGTCGGGCTTATTGCAGTTATGTTGTGTATGAAATGCATTTAGCCAGCCCTACTTGGCTAAACTAAATGCAGTGCTTTTGTTGCTCTGGTCAGGGGACGGGGGGGCTACGGTATGTGTTGGCTAACTGCAGTCTTGAGTCTTTTCTCTCCTAATTCTCTACATAAACGTATAAATGTCTGATATATCTGGCTAAGCCAAGTTTTCTCATTTTTTTCTCATATATTTCTTATACTTTAAAAAAACACGCCAATTGTGTAAAAAAACAATTTCTTTAATAACGAGTTTGTAATATACGAAATTCAGTAAGAGAATATATTGTGCAAGATATTGAAAAGTTTTCTCTGCCAACAAAGTGGCGCAGATATGTCCAGCCCTTTTAAGAGGTTGGCTTCTTTGCGAAGATCAGACACTCGAATACAGCGGCACAGAGAGGCTGCGGTTGACATTGGGCAGTCTGATTTTCTTTACTTTCCTAGTAAGGCTAATTTTTGTTGTTGCTAATCAATTGCCCTCTCAGTAGTTCTAGCAATTGCTCTCTTAGATTGCCTGTAGTTCAAGCAATTTCCCTCTCAGATTGTCTGTAGTTCTAGCAATTGCCCTCCCAGATTGCCTGTAGTTCTAGCAATTGCCCTCTCAGATTGCCTGTAGTTCTAGCAATTGCCCTCTCAGACTGCTTGTAGTTCTAGCAATTGCCCTGTCAGATTGTGTGTAACTCTAGCAATTGCCCTCTCAGATTGCTTGTATTTTTAGCAATTGCCCTCTCAGATTGTGTGTAGCTCTAGCAATTGCCCTCTCAGATTGTGTGTAGTTCTAGCAATTGCCCTCTCCGATTGTGTGTAGTTCTAGCAATTGCCCTCTAAGATTGCCTGTAGTTCTAGCAATTGCCCTCTCATATTGTGTGTAACTCTAGCAATTGCCCTCTCAGATTGCCTGTAGTTCTAGCAATTGCCCTCTCAGATTGCCTGTAGTTCTAGCAATTGCCCTCTCAGATTGCCTGTAGTTCTAGCAATTGCCCTCTCAGATTGCCTGTAGCTCTAGCAATTGCCCTCTCAGATTGTGTGTAATTATCTTATATTAAAAATAGATAATCTAATGCAGGTGCTCCAATGCTTTTAATCCATCCAGATTCCTCATATGCGTCATCAGCTGATCTGACATCCGGCCAGTCGGACCCCAGCTGGCACCGAGGCAGCATGGCTCAGCTGCATCAGTCAAATCGCAACTCGGCAATTTTAACTGGTCAAAATTATCAGCCGCAGCAGCAGCAAAGTGCTGGGGCTAAGATTAAGGTGAGGCTTTTAATTATTATAACTGACACCACAGTAATATATTATAGCACCTGATAGGTCAATAATAGGTCTAGGTCTATCGGTATTGTACCTCAGGTTGGTCGTTGGCGTTCACTCAATACTAACTATATATCTGTGCACCTTCAGTGAACCTCAGCCACCAACAATTGAATGAACATCAACCACCAACTCTTGAGTAAACCTCAACCACCAAAACTTGAGAGTGAACCTCAACCACCAAAACTTGAGAGTGAACCTCAACCACCAACCCTTGAGTGAACCCCAACCACCAAAACTTGAGAGTGAACCTCAACCACCAAAACTTGAGAGTGAACCTCAACCACCAACCCTTGAGTGAACCCCAACCACCAAAACTTGAGAGTGAACCTCAACCACCAAAACTTGAGAGTGAACCTCAACAATTAATCATTGAGTGAACCTCAACAATCAATCATTGAGTGAACCTCAACAATCAATCATTGAGTGAACCTCAACAATCAATCATTGAGTGAACCTCAGCCAACTATTAAGTGAACCTCAACTACCAAATCTTCAGTGAGCCGCAGCCACCAATCCTTCTGAGAATCTCAACCACCAACCTTTCAGTAAAGATCAACCACCAACCCTTGAGTGAACCTCAACCAACCCACAGTAAACCTCAACCAACCCTTGAGTGAAGTTTAACCTCCAACCCAATCTTCAATAAAAAGAAGAGTATCAAATAGTTTATTGCAATATCAGATGTCAGCCAATCAGCATTGCTCTATCGCCCATCATCTCGCAGAGTTTATTTCGCGGCATCAGCATCAAGCGTACTCGCAGCATTGCCAAATTGGACTCCCGCGCCAGCAGCAGCAGAGCCGCCGGCAACAGGCCGCCAAGTAGAGAGAATCAATATTATCAATCGTCTGATAGTCACCATAGCAACACTAATAATTCTTCTTTGGCTAGCGGCAGTCAAGATCAGTCCGGCAGTTTGCAGTCGAGAGGCGCCGATGTCGCTGGCGGAGGTGTCTGGCACGATCGACAGGCCTCCGGTGGACTTCAGGGCCCGATGGCTAGGGTTGCTATGGATTCAGATGATGAGTACGTGTGAGATAATGTGCACAATGGGCTGTTTACAGAATGGTTGGGGTTGGTGGTTGAGGTTCACTGCGGGTTGATTGAGGTTCACTGAGGATTGGTGATTGAGGTTCACTTAAGGGTTGGTGGTTGAGGTTCACTCAAGGGTTGGTTGAGGTTCACTCAAGGGTTGGCTGAAGTTGACTGATGGGTTGGTTGAGGTTGACTGGGGGTTGGTTGAAGTTGACTGAGGGGTTGGTTGAAGTTGACTGAGGGGTTGGTTGAAGTTGACTGAGGGGTTGGTTGAAGTTGACTGAGGGGTTGGTTGAAGTTGACTGAGGGGTTGGTTGAAGTTGACTGAGGGGTTGGTTGAAGTTGACTGAGGGGTTGGTTGAAGTTGACTGAGGGGTTGGTTGAGGTTGACTGAGGGGTTGGTTGAGGTTGACTGGGGGTTGGTTGAGATTGACTGAGGGGTTGGTTAAGGTTGACTGAGGGGTTGGTTGAAGTTGACTGAGGGGTTGGTTGAAGTTGACTGAGGGGTTGGTTGAGGTTGACTGAGGGGTTGGTTGAGGTTGACTGAGGGGTTGGTTGAAGTTGACTGAGGGGTTGGTTGAGGTTGACTGAGGGGTTGGTTGAGGTTGACTAAGGGGTTGGTTGAAGTTGACTGAGGGGTTGGTTGAGGTTGATTGAGGGGTTGGTTGAGGTTGACTGAGGGGTTGGTTGAAGTTGACTGAGGGGTTGGTTGAAGTTGACTGAGGGGTTGGTTGAAGTTGACTGAGGGGTTGGTTGAAGTTGACTGAGGGGTTGGTTGAGGTTGACTGAGGGGTTGGTTGAGGTTGACTGAGGGGTTGGTTGAAGTTGACTGAGGGGTTGGTTGAGGTTCACTGAGGGGTTGGTTGAGGTTCACTGAGGGGTTGGTTGAGGTTCACTGAAGGGTTGGTTGAAGGTGACTGAGGGGTTTGTTGAGGTTCACTGAGGGGTTGGTTGAGGTTCACTGAAGGGTTGATGTTTGAGGTTCACTGAAGGGTTGATGTTTGAGGTTCACTGAAGGGTTGATGTTTGAGGTTCACCGAAGGGTTGATGGTTGAGGTTCACTGAAGGGTTGATGTTTGAGGTTCACTGAAGGGTTGATGGTTGAGGTTCACTGAAGGGTTGATGGTTGAGGTTCACTGAAGGGTTGATGGTTGAGGTTCACTTAAGGGTTAATGGTTGGGGTTCACTGAAGGGTTGATGGTTGAGGTTCACTGAAGGTGTGTCTGACACCAATAATAGCTAGCTAAACCTCCTACGCCTTTGCGCAGCCCTTCGGCAGCCATGAAGCGGTCAATCAGCATGAGCCGTCTTGGCCGCCAGCCGCCACCACCACAGCAGCAGCAACAACAGCATCGCCAAGTGCCGGTAAATCCAAAACAGCGCGGTCAGGCCAGCAGCGGTTCAGGGCCTCTCAGTCTAGTTTCGAGCTGTGTACCTATCAACAGCAGCAGCAGTGGCCCAGGCGGTGGCGGTGGCGGCGTCAGCAGCTTTGAAGACGATGACCTGAAACAGAAGGCCAATGCTGCCGCCGCTTCAGATCCTGCTAGCAGCGGGTGAGTTTTATCCCATCGCTTTGGGATTTTATTAGAGCAAGGGTTGGGGCAAACTCCGGCCCGGCCCTCGGGTCCTTTGAAACTTCACAATAGCAATCCGGCCCGTTCAAAGGTTTGTGTCTATTCTCAGCTCTCTTTTCTCCTCTTTCCCCTCTTCTCTCTTCTCTATTTTCATTTCTTATCTTATCTGTCTTCTTCTCATCTCTCATTTGGCCCTTGGAGTAGATAAGTTTGCCGGAGCCCTGCTCTAAAAGAGAGGAGATCAGAAAAAAGACGTAAGCATTGATTAGGCCGGATCGCTATCGTGAAGTTTCAAAGGATCCTGAAGGCCGCATAGAGAGGCTTCGTGGGCCGGAGTTTGCCCCTGCTGATATGTTAGGGCTTTGGCATCATAGCCTCCCTTTAAGCCCTTAGATGCTTGGCTTACCAATAACTCCTTATTTGAGCATTGGCATCTCAGCGATTCCCTCTGTGATGAGATCTGGCATCTCAGCAAATATCATAATTATTATTTTATTAGTGAACGTCCAGAAGCTTTTAATAATTTTTGTAGGGCCAGGGTCATTCGAGGTCACAGTCAGTCAACGGAAAACATTTCAATGGTTTATACACTGTAGTATTTCTTATCAATATAATCGAAAAAAAATTTGTAGCAATATGCGCATCTTTTTTACTTTACTTGTAGTAGTCAATATACGAGTATATACAAATTCCTATGCACCTTAGTTGGTAAATGGGAAAAGTTCAAACGGAATAATTTTTTTTCTGGTCATTCAACTCTAGGAAAAAGGGAGAAAGGAATTCCGAATTTCGCTTCTACATCTGGCTATTTAGATTGTTTGGTGACCGTTTCAGCCTGACTCTAGGCCATGGGACAGCTGTATGTGTGTGTGTGTGTGTGTGTTCCAATGTATTGTGTCCATTCACTGTCCAAACACATGTCTAATGCTTTTGCATAGCTTCACGAATTCAGTTCTGTAACAGTTGGTTCGGGTATTTCTGATTATTCTTTTTGGCTATTTCTAACCTCTAACTCTGCGAATGGTTGAAGAATCTCCGGGTCGGATCTGCCATTACATTTGTTTTTCTATTTTGTTATCTTATCTTTTGCCCTATAGGAAAATTCGGCTTTTATCCTAATTATTTTTCGAGGATAGAGTATCTCCACTTTCTAATGAATTAAGACGCTAAAAGTTCTCTGTTTGTGTTCGAGTAAAGCGGGTGCCGTTGCTTTGGTGTGCCAGCAGCCCATGCTCGATGCCAAGTGCAGTCGCATTAATTTGTGGCTAAATTGGAATCTCGGCTTGGCTCTGCTCGTGCAATTAACGCCCAGCTTGAGGGCCAACCCCCAAGGCACAGTGAAGTGAACATGCCTAACGATAAATAAAATTTAGGGCCACTGTACAGTCCTGTGTGAGTGTGTGCCTGTGCGTATGACTGCGTACGTATCCGCGCGCTTGTGTGCCTGCTCAGGGGAGTCGGCGGAATGGGGGCAAGTAATGCCTGTCACCGGTTGTGTGACAATGTCGCTTAAAGTGCGCCAGGGTGCGCACAGGCCCTGTCTCCAATCACAATATACTAAAGTGTGTTTTTTGAGTTTCGATTGTTTGGGAAAATTAAAAGACGAAATTCGGCCAGCAGCTATCGAAGAGGCACGCGCTCATACTGGATGTACATTGGCCCTGACTATAGTCAGGCAGTGTTTAGTGGATGGGTTACAAGGAATCGAACCCTGGCAGTTCTTTGTTGTTATTAATAGTAATAATAATTTATTACACCTGCCTAATGGCCAGATGTGCAACCGACAGCTCAGCCGCAGCTACGAGTATTGCGCGGCGCATCTGAAGGCTGCGTACGGCTGTTCAGTCCAAGGACTGGGGGGTCGCCACACACACCCTCAATTACCCCAGCTAATGCTGGCACCAATTTTACAGCTCGGGGTGAACTGAAGCAATGCAGAGTTAAGTGTCTTGCTCAATGACAAATTGTTTATAGTGGGTCGAGAATGGAACCCCTGAACCTCCAATCACCAAACTACAACCCCTTGTATAATTATTAATATGAAAAAACTTTCACCTCATTAGCGGATGCTTAATAATAATAAATCCTCTATAAATAAAATCTCCCAAGACTAAATGCAGGGTGAACGTGTTGTTAGTCTTAGTTGATTGATAGATTCTACTTATAACTCTCGGGTTTTGCGTATATTTATATTTTTCACGCGATCTACACTTTAATCGAAGTTTCGTACAGCAATTTCCCTCAGTCCATCTGTCTTACTTTCCGGCATAAGTTTCTATTTTTATTCGCGGCAGCCCACCGTTAGCCTATCGGGGTTTCGCATTCGGGACTGCTTTGCCTATGCCTACCCGCCCCGCCCCCCCCCCTCCCTGCACCAGCAAACTGCATCCAAATACTAGGGCTGGCAAAAGCAGGTTGCATCTATGTGCATATATACATTAATACACACACAACCGTTTATAAACTGCAACGGTTATTAGAAATTTTATTACATATAACCACCAAGATTGAAGTAAGGCAATGCTGCTTTAACAACAGAACTGCAGGCAAATATTAATCAATTATGATTTATTTAAAAAAGCGACTAGGCGTTAAAGATAAACGCAGTTTGGCCGCACCTGCCAGGCCTCAGGTGCGGGTGTCATTATTTAGCAATCGATACCGATCGGAGACCGAACCAATCAACCTGTCTGGGCTGGCTAAACCGCCAGCTCGGCCATCTAGCGTGTATTGTTCGGCTAGTTGCGGCAGTGAAGTCTCTAGCAAACCGGTCAGACCGGTGTCCTGCATTCTCCTGCCCTCTCCGACCCTGTCGCATTATGATAATTATGAATTGAGTACTGCTGGATCAACTGCTACAGCTAGAAGTACTAATGACCGAATCGGTGCTGAATTCCTGCCTAACTGGTGAGCTGATGTGTCAGGATGGGTCTTGAGTAGGTGTGGGTGAAGTGGGGAGTGTCAGTGAAGTGGGGGGTGTCAGTGAAGTGGGGAGTGTCAGTGAAGTTTGGGGTGTCAGTGAATTGGAGAGTGTCAGTGAAGTGGAGAGTGTCAGTGAAGTGGAGAGTGTCGGTGAAGTGGAGAGTGTCAGTGAAGTGGGGGTGTCAGTGAAGTGGAGAGTGTCAGTGAAGTGGGGGTGTCAGTGAAGTGGGGAGTGTCAGTGAAGTGGGGGTGTCAGTGAAGTGGGGAGTGTCAGTGAAGTGTGGAATGTCAGTGAAGTGTGGAGTGTCAGTGAAGTGGAGAGTGTCAGTGAAGTGGGGGTGTCAGTGAAGTGGGGAGTGTCAGTGAAGTGTGGAATGTCAGTGAAGTGTGGAGTGTCAGTGAAGTGTGGAATGTCAGTGAAGTGTGGAGTGTCAGTGAAGTGGAGAGTGTCAGTGAAGTGGAGAGTGTCAGTGAAGTGGGGGTGTCAGTGAAGTGGGGAGTGTCAGTAAAGTGTGGAATGTCAGTGAAGTGTGGAGTGTCAGTGAAGTGGAGAGTGTCAGTGAAGTGGGGGTGTCAGTGAAGTGGGGAGTGTCAGTGAAGTGGGGGTGTCAGTGAAGTGTGGAGTGTCAGTGAAGTGGGGAGTGTCAGTGAAGTGGGGGTGTCAGTGAAGTGGGGGTGTCAGTGAAGTGGAGAGTGTCAGTGAAGTGGGGGTGTCAGTGAAGTGGGGAGTGTCAGTGAAGTGGGGGTGTCAGTGAAGTGGGGAGTGTCAGTGAAGTGTGGAATGTCAGTGAAGTGTGGAGTGTCAGTGAAGTGGAGAGTGTCAGTGAAGTGGGGGGTGTCAGTAAAGTGGGGGTGTCAGAGAAGTGTGGAGTGTCAGTGAAGTGAGGGGTGTCAGTGAAGTGGGAGTGTCAGTGAAGTGGGGAGTGTCAGTGAAGTGGGGGGTGTCAGTGAAGTGGGGAGTGTCAGTGAAGTTGGGAGTGTCAGTGAAGTGTGGAGTGTCAGTGAAGTGGGGAGTGTCAGTGAAGTGGGGAGTGTCAGTGAAGTGGGGAGTGTCAGTGAAGTGGGGGTGTCAGAGAAGTGTGGAGTGTCAGTGAAGTGAGGGGTGTCAGTGAAGTGGGGAGTGTCAGTGAAGTGGGGAGTGTCAGTGAAGTGGGGGGTGTCAGTGAAGTGGGGGGTGTCAGTGAAGTGGGGAGTGTCAGTGAAGTAGACAATTATAGACAATTATAATTGAATATAGTTATAAAAATCACAATCACGTGTTATACAGTGACAATTAAAATTTTAGTAAACGTTTCGAAGGCACAACAGTTTCAATGAGTGTGTTTAGATTTTAGGACGCTGGTGCAAACGATTTTCACATAGAGAATTTGCTCTGTTTTATTGATAATGAGGTTTTACCCACTATAATTTTAAGGTGTGTGCCAGAGAAACTTACCTACACTGTATGCTATGTTTATACCTGCTGTGGTTAAACCTGCCGTTTTATCAGGTACACTTATCAAATTATGGAAAGGTTTCAATTTTCAATTTTTAGCCTATAGTTGTTAATTTAAAAATGCTTGACATTGTGAAGACTGTGCTTGTGTTGCATGTGTTAGCCTACACAGGACAGACTTTACAGGAAATGAGTTTAGTTCTACTAAGCTATATACTGGGGTATATAGAAATTTTAGCTATTCACAAACGCGTGACTCACCCTCTGACATGTGTGCGAAATCAAGTGCGGGCCAACCGCGTCAAAGGCGCGGACAGAGAGAGAGAGCCTTACTCTCTCACTCTCTTATCCGTTTCTTACTGCTGAACTTGTTCATGACTATTATTTAAGTCAGTAACAAGTGTGTTGAGCTGACTCATTTTTTATTAAAAATGATCAAATGATTTTGTCATAGTTTGCTACTAAAAGAAACAAAAAGAAAACTATGGACGACGTATTGTCAGTGCTAGGCAAGTTGACCAGATTAGCGGAAGAATCGCGTCGGAGAAAATGCCAATCACAATCGGTGTTCTACTTTAGTTTGGTGTAAGTTTCGGCTCTGCGAGCTCGTATCCTCATAGCTGTTGCCTTATGGGATTCTGGATCTATATATCCACCTACCTGTTCAGTAGTAGCTGGTCACTGAGTAGTCACTGAAGCTGAACCTACCTGTCTGAATAGTAGTCACTGAGGCTGAACCTACCTGTCTGAATAGTAGGCACTGAGGCTGAACCTACCTGTCTTAATAGTAGTCACTGAGGGAACCTACCTGTCTAAATAGTAGGCACTGAAGCTGAACCTACCTGTCTGAATAGTAGGCACTGAAGCTGAACCTACCTGTCTGAATAGTAGGCACTGAAGCTGAACCTACCTGTCTTAATAGTAGGCACTGAGGGAACCTACCTGTCTGAATAGTAGTCACTGAGGCTGAACCTACCTGTCTGAATAGTAGTCACTGAAGCTGAACCTACCTGTCTGAATAGTAGGCACTGAAGCTGAACCTACCTGTCTGAATAGTAGTCACTGAGGCTGAACCTACCTGTCTGAATAGTAGTCACTGAAGCTGAACCTACCTGTCTGAATAGTAGTCACTGAGGCTGAACCTACCTGTCTGAATAGTAGTCACTGAAGCTGAACCTACCTGTCTGAATAGTAGGCACTGAAGCTGAACCTACCTGTCTGAATAGTAGGCACTGAAGCTGAACCTACCTGTCTTAATAGTAGGCACTGAGGGAACCTACCTGTCTGAATAGTAGTCACTGAGGCTGAACCTACCTGTCTGAATAGTAGTCACTGAAGCTGAACCTACCTGTCTGAATAGTAGGCACTGAAGCTGAACCTACCTGTCTGAATAGTAGTCACTGAGGCTGAACCTACCTGTCTGAATAGTAGTCACTGAGGCTGAACCTACCTGTCTGAATAGTAGTCACTGAAGCTGAACCATAAAACACCTGAAGCACCCTTAAGCTAAAGCTATGAGCTGGATTTTCACCGGGTTTCCGTAGTTCGCGTCAAAATTCAAAACGGTTTTCGAACAACGCTACGCCTAAATTTTCGAATGCGGAACGCACAGGCTGACTTGTCAATCATACGCACGTCAGCACCTCCGCTTGCATCTGTCTGTCCGTGCAGGATGCGCTGTCAGCTTTATATATGGGACAAAAAAAAACATTTTCCCACAACTTGGTGTATCAAATGCATTCCGTTTAACCTCGATTTTCATCTATCAGGGGCAACAGCCTTCGCTCGGCGCTGTCGCACGAGTCTCTGCTGCAGTTGGCGGCCTCGTCTGCCTCGGCTGTCACCGCGCCGTTGCAGATGAACTCCGGCACCGAAGTGCGTCCGGTGCACCAGTCCCTGATGCCCGGCCTTCCGGCAGCTTCTGCGGCATTCGCTGTTGCTGGCGGCGGAGCTCCGGCCGCCGATCGCGGCGGAGTCAATCGATATTTTGCTGCCCAGTCGGTGGACGAAGCTAAAAAATGGCAGGACGGGTAAGATTTAGATAATTGCAACGGCTTAGTAACAGCATGGCAACCGACTAAGAAAATTAAATAAACCATATAACAGAAAAATAGAAACGGCAACCACTTAAAAACTGCGTAGTAACCACTTAGAGACCATGTAGCAACCGTTTAGAAACCGCATAGCAACCACATAGAAACCGTATAGTAACCACTAAGAGACCGTGTAGCTAGCACTTAGAAACATCATAGTAACTACTTAGAAACAGCATAGCAACCTCTTAGAGACCACATAACAACCGCATAGAGACCGCATAGCAACAACCATATAGCAACCAGCATATTAACAACAGCTTAGAAACCTAGCAAAGAAACTATGAAAGATTTCTCTTATTAATTATGCGATTCTTTTCCTTTTCTAAAACTGCTTAGTTTAACAAAATACATTAGTCATTCATTGAATCGTTGTAAATGGAAAAGTAAATGTTTATAATCAGCCCTCTTCCCAAACAGTTTGGTGTACTTTTACAGTCTTTACTATATTAAACACGTCTTCCATGGCAAACACGGCAGTGACTTTTTCTGTTTTTACCGTAATGAATTTTAGCTTTTCCTGTTTTCCTCCGCTTGAAGTCTTCTGCCTCCCCCCTTCTTTCACAGATTCTCGATTTCTCTTTTCCTGCGCAAAAGCAAAAAAATCTCGACTGTCTGGACTTCCTTTTTTGTTGCTTTTTCCAGTAGCTTAGTCTCCTTGTCTGTCTCCGCTCTCTCGGCAAAAGCCCGTGGGACGCGTTGTGGCTTGGCATTTTACAAAACGGGTGTCACATTGGAATACGCACCGGTTCTAACGAAAGTTAATTATGCCCAGTTTGAGAGAGAGTGGCCTTAGCTGACCCTGTTGTTGTTTTTGTTGATTGTGTGTGTTTCTCGGGTGCAGTTAGAACTTGAAATTTGAGTTCTTTCACCCACTGTCTGAGTGGTATTTTTGAATGCACTGTAAGTTAGTATTGCTTAGTACAGTGGTATATTAGTCTAACAAATTCAATCTGTGACACTTGAAAGTCACTACGTAGTGAGTTGAAAGATTTTACAAACATACTGTAATTTACACACTAGCTCACGTGTCTCGAAGTAGTGGCTGTCTCTGGTTAATGCAAGACTATAATCAATATTATTGTGTGTTCCTAACTTACTACTTTATTTGGAATAGTAGTAGGCTGTAACTAAGAATTCAGGCTCTTTTTTGGTAGTATGACTTTCTAGGCGTTTCTTTGGGTTTGCTTTTTTGAAGGCCTATAGCCCTAAGCTTTACCCAGTCACTAATTAGATTTTTTCTTCCTTAACAAGGGAAGGACTGACTGAAAAGTGTCGCTGCTTATATGCACTCTCTCTGTCTTGCTGTGTTCCACAAACGCATCGATTGCACTAAACGCATTTACTAACTATATAGCTTAGGAATTGAGAATTAGGACAGGTGGGATTTCAAGTGACCAAATGTGACGGCGTGTTAACTGCTTACGCTATTAGTGAGGCAATTTGTCGTAGTATGTAGTAAGAAGTATAAATTGGTTGGAGCAGATCGTATAAGATTTATAGGGAATAGAACACACTATAGTGGTTGGAGTTGTAACAATAGTATAGACAGAATAGAGCAGACATTTTTGGGTGCTAGAACAGACATTTGCAGGGGTAGAACAGACATTAGCAGGGGTAGAACAGACATTAGCAGGGGGTAGAACAGACATTAGCAGGGGCTAGAACAGACATTAGCAGGGGGTAGAACAGACATTAGCAGGGGTAGAACAGACATTAGCAGGGGTAGAACAGACATTAGCAGGGGGTAGAACAGACATTAGCAGGGGCTAGAACAGACATTAGCAGGGGGTAGAACAGACATTAGCAGGGGGTAGAACAGACATTAGCAGGGGGTAGAACAGACATTAGCAGGGGTAGAACAGACATTAGCAGGGGGTAGAACAGACATTAGCAGGGGGTAGAACAGACATTAGCAGGGGTAGAACAGACATTAGCAGGGGTAGAACAGACATTAGCAGGGGCTAGAACAGACATTAGCAGGGGTAGAACAGACATTAGCAGGGGTAGAACAGACATTAGCAGGGGGTAGAACAGACATTAGCAGGGGTAGAACAGACATTAGCAGGGGTAGAACAGACATTAGCAGGGGCTAGAACAGACATTAGCAGGGGTAGAACAGACATTAGCAGGGGCTAGAACAGACATTAGCAGGGGTAGAACAGACATTAGCAGGGGTAGAACAGACATTAGCAGGGGGTAGAACAGACATTAGCAGGGGTAGAACAGACATTAGCAGGGGGTAGAACAGACATTAGCAGGGGGTAGAACAGACATTAGCAGGGGGTAGAACAGACATTAGCAGGGGGTAGAACAGACATTAGCAGGGGGTAGAACAGACATTAGCAGGGGGTAGAACAGACATTAGCAGGGGGTAGAACAGACATTAGCAGGGGTAGAACAGACATTAGCAGGGGTAGAACAGACATTAGCAGGGGTAGAACAGACATTAGCAGGGGGTAGAACAGACATTAGCAGGGGTAGAGCAGACATTACTAGACATTAGGTTGGGAGAAGAACGCTATTTTTTATGCTCCAGGAATCGTTCGTCATCTGTTACCTTAACAATGTACGTATAATTCCTATATCTGTTTATCTTGTTCTGTTCTCTAACACTAGGTCTAGAACTTGGTTTTCACATAGCTGACCTTTTTAAGTGAAAACACAACATTTGGGTCATGGCTTTTCTAAATTTATTCGGGAGGAATATGGCAGCACAAATGTTTAACTGTTTGTTTATCATGACGCGATAAGCCACAGCCACTGTGCGATGCCTCTTTATCTCTAGCTTAGCTCTCTAGGAAATTTATAAATATGAAAACAGAGAGTGGACCGTGCTGTGCTTGACCAGGGGTGCAGCTGCTATGTTTTTGCTTGATATAGAGATTGCATTATATCATGACTCCATCAGCTATTATGCCGTCTGTTCGATCAAAGGATTAAGCCAGTAAAGAGGAGATGAGGGAGCTGGTGACAGAGGATGAGGGAGAGTGGCAGATAGGGGATGAGGGAGAGTGGCAGGTAGGGGATGAAGGAGAGTGGCAGATAAGGGATGAGGGAGAGTGGCAGATAGGGAATGAGGGAGAGTGGCAGATAGGGGATGAGGGAGAGTGGCAGATAGGGGATGAGGGAGAGTGGCAAATAGGGGATGAGGGAGAGTGGCAGATAGGGGATGAGGGAGAGTGGCAGGTAGGGGATGAAGGAGAGTGGCAGATAAGGGATGAGGGAGAGTGGCAGATAGGGAATGAGGGAGAGTGGCAGATAAGGGATGAGGGAGAGTGGCAGATAGGGGATGAGGGAGAGTGGCAAATAGGGGATGAGGGAGAGTGGCAAATAGGGGATGAGGGAGAGTGGCAAATAGGGGATGAGGGAGAGTGGCAAATAGGGGATGAGGGAGAGTGGCAAATAGGGGATGAGGGAGAGTGGCAAATAGGGGATGAGGGAGAGTGGCAAATAGGGGATGAAGGAGAGTGGCAGATAAGGGATGAGGGAGAGTGGCAAATAGGGGATGAGGGAGAGTGGCAGATAGGGGATGAGGGAGAGTGGCAGATAGGGGATGAGGGAGAGTGGCAGATAGGGGATGAGGGAGAGTGGCAGATAAGGGATGAGGGAGAGTGGCAGATAAGGGATGAGGGAGAGTGGCAAATAGGGGATGAGGGAGAGTGGCAAATAGGGGATGAGGGAGAGTGGCAAATAGGGGATGAGGGAGAGTGGCAAATAGGGGATGAGGGAGAGTGGCAAATAGGGGATGAGGGAGAGTGGCAAATAGGGGATGAGGGAGAGTGGCAAATAGGGGATGAGGGAGAGTGGCAAATAGGGGATGAGGGAGAGTGGCAAATAGGGGATGAGGGAGAGTGGCAAATAGGGGATGAGGGAGAGTGGCAGATAAAGGATGATGGAGAGTGGCAGATAGGGGATGAGGGAGAGTGGCAGATAGGGAATGAGGGAGAGTGGCAGATAGGGGATGAGGGAGATCGAGTGGCAGATAGGGGATGAGGGAGAGTGGCAGATAAGGGATGAGGGAGAGTGGCAAATAGGGGATGAGGGAGAGTGGCAAATAGGGGATGAGGGAGAGTGGCAAATAGGGGATGAGGGAGAGTGGCAAATAGGGGATGAGGGAGAGTAGCAAATAGGGGATGAGGGAGAGTGGCAAATAGGGGATGAGGGAGAGTGGCAAATAGGGGATGAGGGAGAGTGGCAGATAAAGGATGATGGAGAGTGGCAAATAGGGGATGAGGGAGAGTGGCAAATAGGGGATGAGGGAGAGTGGCAGATAAAGGATGATGGAGAGTGGCAGATAGGGGATGAGGGAGAGTGCTAGATAGGGGCATAAGAGGTTAAAGTGAGAAGGCCCTTCAACAATCAGTGCAGTGCAGGCGGACTACTACTAAGTCGCTACATTCGACGCGCAGTTGTATCGAGGCTCTGCTTGGCTGGTCTGTGAAACGCAGCGGCCCCATCCCATATCTCTGATCCTCTCTGTGCGTTTCTCTCTGTCTCTCTCTCAGTAGCCTTCGCTTCCCAATCGCAGCGCTCCCGAAATGCTGTTCCTTTTTCGCTTATCAACTGTACAACCCGCTGGTCTATCCCCACCCCCCGCCCTGTTCCTCTTATTTGGGACCAAATTGCATTTGGGAGAGAAGGCAAAAAATCGCGCTCTCTATAAGCTAGCAAAGCTAAACTGCAATGGCTTCCTCATTCCCCTCGCCAGTGCAATCGCAATACAGATAGATAGATTAGATTTATCTGTATAAGATTGCTTTACATCTCTAAGCAATTATATCATAAATATTATCAAGCAGATATTTTTAATGCATTCCAATGATACCAAAGTCTGTGAGTTTTGCCTCGAGAGAACTGCTAAGCAGCATCTGGACTGGGCCGTTGATGTAATAATAAATCAATCAATATTAATAATAAATCTTCTGATACGATCTTTTATTTACAATCCATTCCCCCCTGCCGCCGTTCCGCAGTCTTAAGAAAGTCAACCGGCCGGATCTCGAGAACACCAGGCACAAGGAGAATTCCTTGAAACTTTGGATCTTCGAAGCCAAACGTTTGCCAACGAAAAAGAGGTAATAAAACATGAGTAGTTGTAACGCCTGTAGGAAATAACTGTGTAGAGAAAGACTGAAAATGAGTTTCTTTTAGTGGACAGAGATCTGTTCTGCAGGAAATTCAGATTAAGGCAAGTCTAATTTCCTGAGGAAGCAAAACATTTTTAGAAATCTGATTTCCTTTCTCTGGTGAATGGTGATATCTGATATTTTTATTCATGGGATAATTTTCCCCAGTAAACTACATGGTATCGATTCTATTTTTTGTTCAGATGGGATGATTATCCCAAATAGGGATTATAGTTCTCTGTTCAGTTGGGATAATTTTCCCAAATAGGGATTCTAGTACGGATTCTAGTTCTCTGTTCAGTTGGGATAATTTTCCCAAATAGGGATTCTAGTACGGATTCTAGTTCTCTGTTCAGTTGGGATAATTCTCCCAAATAGGGATTCTAGTACGGATTCTAGTTCTCTGTTCAGTTGGGATAATTTTCCCAAATAGGGATTCTAGTACGGATTCTAGTTCTCTGTTCAGTTGGGATAATTCTCCCAAATAGGGATTCTAGTACGGATTCTAGTTCTCTGTTCAGTTGGGATAATTTTCCCAAATAGGGATTCTAGTACGGATTCTAGTTCTCTGTTCAGTTGGGATAATTCTCCCAAATAGGGATTCTAGTACGGATTCTAGTTCTCTGTTCAGTTGGGATAATTCTCCCAAATAGGAATTCTAGTTCTCTGTTCAGTTGGGATAATTCTCCCAAATAGGAATTCTAGTTCTCTGTTCAGTTGGGATAATTTTCCCAAATAGGGATTCTAGTACGGATTCTAGTTCTCTGTGTTCAGTTGGGATAATTTTCCCAAATAGGGATTCTAGTACGGATTCTAGTTCTCTGTGTTCAGTTGGGATAATTTTCCCAAATAGGGATTCTAGTACGGATTCTAGTTCTCTGTGTTCAGTTGGGATAATTTTCCCAAATAGGGATTCTAGTATGGATTCTAGTTCTCTGTTCAGTTGGGATAATTCTCCCAAATAGAGACTATATTGTGCAGCGTTGCATTTCCTCATTAATGGGATAATTTTCCCATAGAATGATTTCCTTATAAAAAATCACCTCACACCGGCCCAGATATTTCTGCGAAATCTGTCTCAACCACATCCTGTACGCGAGAACAACCAGCAAAGAGAAAACCGCAGAATCGGATCCGTTCTGGGGTGAACCGTTCGAATTCAGGTGAGTGTAGAAATTTAAAGTTAGTTATAATTATAGTTAGGACTAGCAATCTAGCGCCCCCCTTCGGGGTGGCCAATAAGCAAGGGACGAATCCTTAAAAATGAAAAAAAATTCTTAGGGAGGGGGGCTAGGAATCGAATTCTCATTTTAATTCCAGGCTTATGTACCAATAAAACATGTTTGTGCAGAATTTTATAACAGACATTGAAATTCAACCATACTTGCCTTCTTTCAGAGCTACTTCTATCAGTATGCTTCAGTACGCTACCAGTACCCTTGTAAGCCTTGACATGTCAGCAATCCCCCCCCCCCACAAGCCTTAACATATCAACTCCCCCCTTGACATCTCAGCGATGCTCCCATAAGCCTTGAAATCTTAAAAAATCTGTCTACTTTCTAACCCTAACCCTAACCCTAACCCTAACCCTAACCCTAAAGCATTGAAATTTCAGTAATTCTCTCTAAGAGTCTATAGCACTACTACAGCATTATAGCGATTCCCTGCAAGCCTCGACATCGTAGGGATTCCCAAATGAATCTCTTAACTTCGACATGAAGCTTCTTTTTTTTTACATTACGCTTTTTCTATCAGCGATCCCTCCCGTGAGGAGCCAACAAATAATGTAATAACTTTTTTCCAATAAACTACATGTAGCTTCTGACATTAGCCTTGACATCTCATTTATTCCCCCGTGAGCCTTGACATCTCAGCTATAGATAGATAGATAGATAGATTCCCCTCGTAAGCCTTGACATGTCAGCGATGCCCCCCATAAACCTTGAAATCTAAAAAATCCCCTGTTAACCTTGAAACGCGCTAAATTCTAACCCTCAACCCAAACCTGACGTAAACCTAACTTTCACCCAACCTAAAGCCTTGAAATCACAGCAATTCTTCTTCCCTAAGCCTTGGCATTTAAGTGATTCCTTCTTTAAGAATCACAGCACTATAACGATTCCCTCCAAGCTTTGACATCGTAGCAATTCCCAAATGAATCTTTTAACTTTGACATGACTTTTATTTTATGTATACATAGTGCTCCTTTTATTTTTACATGACTCTTCTTCTATCAGCGCCCCCCCACCGTGGCAAGCCAACAAAGAATGCAATAAAAAAACTTAAGTAAAGTACATGTACTTTGAAGTAGCTTCTGACTTTTGCTTTAACATCTCAGAAATCCCCCTGTAATCTCAGTTATTCTCTGTGAGCCTTGACGTCTCAGTGATTCTCCCCAGCACAGCACTATAGCTTCATTTAATTTTTATGACACTTGTTTCATGTCTGACATGACGCTTCTTTTGATTTTTACGTTACGCTTCTTTTATTCTTCCATGATGCTTCTTAATTTTTTAAATGACACACTTTCATTAGTTTTTATATGAGGCTTCTATGATTTTTTCATGACGCTTCTATGTTAACATGACGCTTCTATGCTTGTTTACATGACGCTTTTATGATTGTTTACATGACGCTTCTATGATTGTTTAAATGACGCTTGTATGATTTTTTACATGACGCTTCTATGATTTTTTACATGACGCTTCTATGATTTTTACATGACGCTTCTATGATTTTTACATGACGCTTCTATGATTTTTTACATGACGCTTCTATGATTGTTTACATGACGCTTCTATGATTGTTTACATGACGCTTCTATGATTTTTTATGACGCTTTTATGATTTTAACATGACGCTTCTATGATTTTTTACATGACGCTTCTATGATTGTTTACATGACGCTTGTATGATTGTTAACATGACGCTTCTATGATTTTAACATGACGCTTCTATGATTGTTTACATGACGCTTCTATGATTTTTACATGACGCTTCTATGATTTTTACATGACGCTTCTATGATTGTTTACATGACGCTTCTATGATTGTTTACATGACGCTTTTATGATTGTTTACATGACGCTTTTATGATTGTTTACATGACGCTTCTATGATTGTTTACATGACGCTTCTATGATTGTTTACATGACGCTTCTATGATTGTTTACATGACGCTTTTATGATTGTTTACATGACGCTTCTATGATTTTTACATGACGCTTCTATGATTTTTACATGACGCTTCTATGATTGTTTACATGACGCTTCTATGATTGTTTACATGACGCTTGTATGATTGTTTACATGACGCTTCTATGATTTTTTATGACGCTTTTATGATTTTAACATGACGCTTCTATGATTTTTTACATGACGCTTCTATAATTGTTTACATGACGCTTGTATGATTGTTTACATGACGCTTGTATGATTTTAACATGACGCTTCTATGATTGTTTGCATGACGCTTCTATGATTTTTTTATGACGCTTCTATGATTTTTTACATGACGCTTTTATGATTGTTTACATGACGCTTTTATGATTTTTACATGACGCTTTTATGATTTTTTTATGACGCTTCTATGATTGTTTACATGACGCTTTTATGATTTTAACATGACGCTTCTATGATTGTTTACATGACGCTTGTATGATTGTTAACATGACGCTTCTATGATTGTTTGCATGACGCTTGTATGATTGTTTACATGACGCTTGTATGATTGTTTACATGACGCTTCCATAATTTTTTTTTGTCTTGGCGTTAAAAAGCTTTAATTAAAAAAACTCTACTCTCTAAAAATTCGAACCATCGTCCCTGCATTTAGCAGTTTAGTTTGTTTACCTCTAGGCTAGCTCTCATGAATTTTAGTCATTACCCCTAAATAGAAAATATTCCCAAGACAGCAAGCATCCCCCAGTAGCAAGCATCCCCTAATACTCCTAGCAAGCATCCACCCAGATAGCAAGCATCTGCAGATAGCAAGCATCTTGCAGATAGCAAGCATACCCCAAATAATGTAGAAGCATCCTTCCAGATAGCAAGCATCCTGCACATAGCAAGAATCCCTAAATAGCAAGCATCCCTGGATAGAAATAATCCTATACATGTAGCCAAGCTTATCAAGCGCAGTAATCCTTGGCTATCGAGTGCAGTAATCCTTGGTTTATTAATAGCAATAATCCATGGCTTATCGAGTGCAGTAATTCTTGGTTTGCCAAGTGCAGTAAGTAATCCTTGGTTTATTAATAGCAATAATCCATGGCTTATGAGTGCAGTAATCCTTGGTTTATTAATAGCAATAATCCTTGGCTTATCGAGTGCAGTAATTCATGGTTTATTAATAGCAATAATCCTTGGCTTATCGAGTGCTGTAATCCTTGGTTTATTAATAGCAATAATCCTTGGCTTATCGAGTGCAGTAATCCTTGGTTTATTAATAGCAATAATCCATGCCTTATCGAGTGCAGTAATCCTTGGTTTATTAATAGCAATAATCCTTGGCTTATCGAGTGCAGTAATCCTTGGTTTATTAATAGCAATAATCCTTGGCTTATCGAGTGCAGTAATCCTTGGTTTATTAATAGCAATAATCCTTGATTAATCAAGTGCAGTAATCCTTGGTTTGCCAAGAGCAATAGTCCTTGGTTTATAGAGTGCAGTAATCCTTGGTTTATTAATAGCAATAATCCTTGGCTTATCGAGTGCAGTAATCCTTGGTTTATTAATAGCAATAATCCATGGCTTATCGAGTGCAGTAATCCTTGGTTTGCCAAGAGCAATAGTCCTTGGCTTATCGAGTGCAGTAATCCTTGGTTTGCCAAGTGCATAATCCTTGGTTTATTAATAGCAATAATCCTTGGTTTATCGAGTGCAGTAATCCTTGGTTTATTAATAGCAATAATCCTTGGCTTATCGAGTGCAGTAATCCTTGGTTTATTAATAGCAATAATCTATGGCTTATCGAGTGCAGTAATCCTTGGTTTGCCAAGAGCAATAGTCCTTGGCTTATCGAGTGCAGTAATCCTTGGTTTGCCAAGAGCAATAGTCCTTGGTTTATTGAGTGCAGTAATCCTTGGTTTGCCAAGAGCAATAGTCCTTGGCTTATCGAGTGCAGTAATCCTTGGTTTGCCAAGAGCAATAGTCCTTGGTTTATTGAGTGCAGTAATCCTTGGTTTATTAATAGCAATAATCCTTGGCTTATCGAGTGCAGTATTCCTTGGTTTGCCAAGAGCAATAATCCTTAGCTTATCGAGTGCAGTAATCTAAGTGTTTTTATTTAGTCCTTTAATAAAAGCTTTTAATAAAAAAAATTACACTACTACTTTTAAACTACTTAGATTCGAACCCAGGTTGCTGCATTAGCAGTCTGGTCTGCTCAGCTCTAGGCTAGCTCTCATCGAAGTTATCAGTGAATTTGTACCACTTATATAATTCAACACTCACACCAAGTCAGGTAGAGTAAAAAGTCACGCGAAGCAGTTATGACATAATCAATTTCTTAGGCAAGTCAGTACCAGTGTCTATGAAAGCTAACAATATGGTTACGTAATATAAATTCAGTACTGCACTATACTTTCACACTCAAAGCTGTGATGCAATTCAATTGAGTGTCAAATTCAGCCAGTACACAGACGATAAATAAAGTGTATTGTGATGCAATCTATTTCAGAATCAGAATTCAACCAGTCAGTTTTTTCTCTAGCATTTTTACAGTGCGTTTCAAGTCGAAATAGCTGCTTGACCTTTGCAAAAAGCATGTTTTTCGAATATTTAATCCCTTTAGCATCGAGCAATTTCTTAGCCACGATGCATGTACCGTCACGGAAAAATTTCTGATCGAATGGTGCAAGTTTGAACAAAATCGGTTGAGCCATTTTTGCTAAAAATCGATCACACACACATATACCGACAGACCATTTTTAGTATATGGAACGAGGCCAACTCCTCCGCTGGAGGAGAAAGAGGAAGAACTCCCATCACCGGAATCCCATTTCCTGAACTCTCCGCGAAACAGAAATTGCCTCCGTGAAACTGAACACCATCAAAATCCTCTCCGCGAAAATCCTCTCCGTGTAACTGGACTCAATCGAAATTTCTCCGTCAAACAGAACCCAGCTCTCAGAATTCATTGGTTATGGTTAGGGGTTAGAGCTACACACAGCTGCGTGTTGAAAGGCGCCGTTAAAACATTGAACCAATTAAATTGCGCAACTTATTTCTCAGGCAGTCAGTATCAGCCTCGGTTAAAGTTAACAAAAAAATTGCGCAATCTAAATCAACCCTCCAATACACAGCGACCGAACCCCTTCGAATACGCAGTGCAGCTAGAAATTGAACCCCCCCACTGTTGGGAGTCTGTCAAACCCTCATTGAACCCCCGAAATGGAGTACAATCTTTGCAAAAAGTTAAAAGTATGGAAATCACTTTTTGAATGCTGTGCTTTCAATTTTCACATTTAGAGCAAACAACTTATATCCCCTAACTCAGCATTGCAACCTCTTTCCAGCAATATAAGTCTCTTCTCTTAAAGTTTAAAACTCAAGGAACAGTTTGGCTTTGAAATTTCCCGTTTTAAGGAATTGAACTATCGAGTGTCCGTTCACTGCCTGCAGCAGTGGGAGGCTCGCAAGTTTATTCATTGAATTTTACTGTCCAACAAATACACAGTGTCCAACAAATACACAGGGCTGCCTATTGAAAATCAGAAAACATATCGTTGCGCAATTGTCTATACAATCAGCCAGTGAGCTAGGGTCCGATTGTACACACGCAGCCACTGAGAATGCCCCCATTCCCCCATTGGAGAGAAAATACACTGCCGAGATAGGAAAAAGTTGTGGCGTAATCACTAAAAATTGATGCCAACTGGCCCAGTTACACCCCTTTAGCTAAAAGAATACACTACACAGATAGGCCAGCTGTTGTGGCGCAATCACTAAGAGTTGCGCAAGGTGGATCATATTCCCTATTGTTTTATTATTTCTGCTTTTTTAGGGATCTTAAAATATAAAAATGAAAGATTAAAATAGCTATAAACCCAACCCGGAAAATTTGCAGTTTACCCATATAAGTTTCAACGCTGAGTTGCAAGTAGTCTAGGAGAAAAATTGCAACATACAGACAGACAAACATCGCACCACTTTTAGTATTAAGACGAGTGGAACTCCTCCTTCGGAGGAGAAAGGGGAAGAACTCCCATCACCGGAATTCCATTTCCTGAAATATTCATCAACTGAAATTCCATCTCTTGAACCCTATCTTCCAAATCGTCTCCAAATTCTTTACAAAACCTTTCAAAGACCATTGCTCAAAGACTCTCACGTCTCTTATATCTCCTCTCTCCTCTCTTCGCTATTATCGTGACTCTCTTCTCTCTCCTCTCTCATCTCATATCTACCCCTACTCCCTTATTTATCTCTTCTCCCTCGTCTTTCGTCTGTACCCCCTCCTGTCTCCTCTGTTCTCTGTTCTATCACATCTCTATTCTTCACTTCTGTCTCCTGTCTCCTCTCTTCTCTCTTATCTCTCCTTCTTCTCTTCTCTCTCATATGTCATCTCTACTCACTTATCTATCGTCTCTCTTAACCCTCTCTCTCTCTCTCTCTCTTCTCTCCTCTCTGCTCTCATTTCTTATATCTCATATACGGTCTCAGACTCTACTTTCTTGTCTCCCATCTTTCTTTCCTCCTTTCCACTACCCCCCGTCTCTTCTCTTCTCTCTTTTCTAATCTCTAATCTCTTTTCTCTTATGTTCTCACTCATCTCTTCTCCTCGCATCTCTCTTCTCTCCTCTCCTCACTACTTCCCTCTCTTAACTCTCTCATCTCTGATTTTTCACCTCTCTCCTCTCTCCTCTCGCTCTTTTCCTTTCGCTTCTCACTCCTCCCTCTCCTCTCATCTCTACTACTTTATTTATATCTTCTCCCTCGTCTTTCGTCTCTACTCTCGTCTGTCTCTTTTCTCCCCTTTTTTCTCCTCTTTTCTCTCTTCTCTCTCCGCTCCTCTCTCATCTCTCATCCCTCATCTCACTCTTTCTTTCTCCTCTACTCTCCCCTCTCTTCTATTTCCTCTGTACGCTCTTATCCTTCATCTATTCTCTCTCCTATTATCTCTCTTGTCTCCCTTTGCTATCTCATATATCCCCTCTCATCTCCTTTCTCCTCTTCGCTTTTCTGTCCTTCGTTCCCGCCTTAATCCCCTCTTCTCTCCCATCTGTCATGTCTAATCTCTCCACTCATTTCTACTCTGTTTTCTACCATCTCATATCTCTTCTTTTTTCATTCTTCTTTTTATTCTCTTCTCTGACTGATTGAAGATGCCAAATCAATCAAGATCCTCTCCGCGAAGCAGAAATCCTGTCCGTGCAACTGAAAACCATCGAAATCCTCTCCGTGAAACTGAAGAGAATCGAAATCCTCTCCGCGAAACAGAAATCCTCTCCGTGAAACTGAAAACCATCGAAATTCTTTCTTTTAAACTGGACTCAATCGAAATTTCCTCCGTCAAAAAGAATAAATATCAGGATTCATTGGTTATTGTTAAGGGTTAGGGTTAGGGTTAGAGCTACACACAGCTGCGTGTTCAAATAAAAAATGAACCAATTGAATCAATTGATTGCGCAACCGATTTCACAGTCAGTCAGTATCAGTCTCAGTTAAAGTTAGCAAAAAAATTGCGCAATCTAAATCAACCCTCCAGTACACAGAGACCGACCCCTTTTCAATACGCAGTGGCAGTTAGAAATTGAACCTCAAACTTTTGGGGGCATTGAACAAAAAAATGAGTAAAATCTTTGCATAAAGCTAAAAGTATGGAAATAGTTTTTTGAAACAATTTATATCCTCGAACTCAGCGTTGCAAGATCTTTTCAGCAGTATAAGTCTCTTCTCTTAAAGTTTAGAACTCGAAGAGCAGTTAGCGTTTGAAAGTTCCCGTTTTAAAGCATTGAAATATCGCGTGTACGTTCACTACTGCCTGCTGGCACAAATAATAAAACAAATTGATGGCGCAATTCATTTCTCCGTCAGTCAGTATCAGTCTCGGTTAAAATTATTACGCAAACTAAATCAACCCTCCAATGCTCAGAGACTGACCCCTTGCAATACGCAGTGGCGGTTAGAAATTGAACCCACCCCCCCCCCCCAACTGTTGGGGGGTCGGTCGAACCCCCATTCAATCCAAAATGAGTACACTCTTTGCAGAAAGTTAAAAGAATGGAAATAGTTTTTCCAATGCAGAGCATTTAGTTTTCATATTTAATGCAAACAATTTATATAATTGAAATCAGCATTGAAAGATCTTTCCAGCAATATAAGTCTCTTCTCTCTAAGTTAAAAACTCGGGGAACAGTTTGCGTTTGAAATTTCCTAATTTAAAGCATTGAATTTTTGAGTGTACGTTCACTGCCTGCTACATAGGGAGGCTCGCAAATTTATTCATTGAATTTTACTGAAGCCCTAACACCCCCAATACGTACGGGGGTTTTATTTGCCCCAGTGCTCAATGCAAAAAATTGTGGCGCAATCGCTAAAAATTGATGTCAACCGGCCCGGTTACACCCCCTTCAGCTGAAAGAATACACTACACAGATAGGCCAGCTGTTGTGGCGCAATCATTGCAAATTACGCAAGATGGGCATATTCCCCTATTGTTCTATTATTTCTGCTTTTTTAGGGATCTTAAAATGTAAAAATGAAAGATTAAAATAGCCTATAGCCTGACCCGGAAAATTTGCAGTTTTCCCATATGAGTTTCAACTCTGAGTTGCAAGTATTCTAGGAGGAGTTATGCAACTGACATACAGACAAACATCACACCAACTTTAGTATAAGACGAGTGGAACTCCTCCTTCGGAGGAGAAAGGGGAAGAACTCCCATCACCGGAATTCTATTCCCTGAAATATCCATCAACTGAAATTCCATGTCTTTAACCCTATCTTCCAAATCGTCTCCAAATTCTTTACAAAATCTTTCAAAGACCATAGCTCAAAGACTCTCAAGTCTCTCATATCTCCTCTCTCCTCTCTCTCATCTCATCTCTACCCCTGCTCCCTTATTTATCTCTTCTCCCTCGTCTTTCGTCTGTACCTTCTCCTGTCTTCTGTCTCCTCTCTTCACTCTTATCTCTCCCTCTTCTCTCCTCTCTCATATGTCATCTCTACTCACTTATCTATCGTCTCTCTTAACCCTCTCTCTCTCTTCTCTTTTCTCTTCTCTCTGCTCTCATTTCTCATATTTCATATACGCTCTGACACTACTTTCTTGTCTCCCATCTTTCTTCCTCCTTTTCACTATCCCCTGTCTCTTCTCTTCTCTCTTTTCTATTCTCTCCATTCTCTCTTTTCTCCTTTCCTTGCTCCTTTCATCTCTCTCCTCTCTCCTCACTCTCTTCTCCTTTCGCTTCTCTCTCCTCTCTCTCCTCTCATCTTTACTACCTTATTTATATCTTCTCCCTAGTCTTTCGTCTGTACTCTCTCCTGTCTCCTCTCTCCCCTGCTCTCTCATCCCTCATCTCCTCATCTCACTCTTTCTTTCTCCTCTACTCTCCCCTCTCTTCTATTGCCTCTGTACGCTCTTATCCCTCATCTATTCTCTCTCCTATCATCTCCAATCTGTCATGTCTAATCTCTCCACTCAATTATACTCTGTTTTCTATCATCTCTTCTCTCTTCTCTTTTCAGTCTTCTCTTTACTCTCTTCTCTGACTGATTGAAGATGCCAAATCCATCAAGATCCTCTCCGCGAAGCAAAAATCCTGTCTGTGCAACTAAAAACCATCGAAATCCTCTCAGTGAAACTGGACTCCTTCGAAATCCTCTCCTTGAAACTTAAATCCATCAAAATTGTTTCCATAAAACAGAAATCAATCATAAATTATCTCCGCGAAACAGAAAGCCTCTCCGTGAAGCTGAACATGATCGAAATCCTCTCCGTGAAACTGAACACCATGGAAATCCTTTCGTGAAACTGAACATCATCGAAATCCTCTCCACGAAACAGAAATCTTCTCCGTCAGAATTTAAACATTGAAATCGTCTCCGTTAAACTTGACTTAATCGAATTTTTTCCGTCAAACAACTTAACTCGCCAGATTCATTAGGGTTAGGGTTAGGGTTAGGGTTAGGGTTAGAACTACGCACAGCTTCGTGTTAAAAGGCACAGATAAAAATATTGAACTAATTGAATCAATTCATTGCGCAACCGATTTCACAGTCAGTATCAGTCTCAGTTAAATTTAACCAAAAGATTGCGCAATTTAAATCAACCCTCCAGTACACAGAGACCGACTCCTTTTCAATACGCTGTGGCAGTTAGAAATTGAACCCCCATCTGTTGGGGGCATTGAACCAAAAAATGAGTACAATCTTTGCAGAAAGCTAAAAGTATGGAAATAGTTTTTTTGATGCTGCTCTTTTAGTCTTTATATTGAAAGCTAACAATTTATATCCTCGAACTCAGCGTTGCAAGATCTTTTCAGCAGTATAAGTCTCTTCTCTTAAAGTTTAGAACTCGAAGAGCAGTTAGCGTTTGAAAGTTTCCGTTTTAAAGCATTAAAATATCGAGTGTACGTTCACTGCCTGCCAAAGAGGCTCGCAAGTTGATTCATTCACTACACAGGCCGGCTATTACACAGGGCAGCGTATTGAAAGGCACAGATAATAAAACAAATTGATGGTGCAACCGATTTCACAGTCAGTCAGTATCAGTCTCAGTTAAAGTTAACAAAAACATTGCGCAATCTAAATCAACCCTCCAATACACAGCAGCAGTGAGAAGTTGAACCCTCCCCCCAACTTTATCTATTACGTCTCGCAAAACTGAGCACAATTTTTGCAGAAAGTTAAAAGCATCGAAATAGTTTTTTCAATGCTGTGCTTTTTCTTTTTATATTTAAAGCAAACAACTTATATCCCCGAACTCAGCGTTGCAAGATCTTTCCAGCAATATAAGTTTCTCCTCTGAAAGTTTAAAACTCGAGGAACAGTTAGCGTTTGAATTTACCAATTTCCCGACTACTTGCTAGAGAAGCTCGCAAGTTTATTCATTGAATTTCACTGCCAAACTAATACACAGGGCCGATAATAAAAAATGAACCAATTGAATCAATTGATTGTGCAATATATTTCTGTGTTAGTCAGTATCAGTCTCAGTTAAAGTTAACAAACAGATTGCGCAATCTAAATCAACCCTCAAATACACACCGACCGACCTCCTAACTGTTGGGGGGTCGGTCGAACGCCATTGAAATCCTAAAATGAGTACAATCTTTGCAGAAAGCTAAAAGTATGGAAATAGTTTTTTTGATGCTGCTCTTTTAGTCTTTACATTTATAGCAAACAATTTATATCCTCGAACTCAGCGTTGCAAGATCTTTTCAGCAGTATAAGTATCTTCTCTTAAAGTTTAGAACTCGAAGAGCAGTTAGCGTTTGAAAGTTCCCGTTTTAAGGCATTGAAATATCGCGTGTACGTTCACTGCCTTCCAAAGAGGCTCGCAAATTTATTCATTCATTACACAGGCTGGCTATTACACAGGGCAGCCTATTGAAAGGCACAGATAATAAAACAAATTGATGGCGCAACCGATTTCACAGTCAGTCAGTATCAGTCTCAGTTAAAGTTAAGAAAAACATTGCGCAATCTAAATCAACCCTCCAATACACAGCGCCCGACCGCCTTCCACTACGCAGTGGCAATTAGCAATTGAACCCCCCAAATTTATCTCTGACCTATCGCAAAAATAAGTACAATCTTTGCAGCAAGTTAAAAGTAAAAGTAATAAAATCGTTTTTTGAATGCTGTGCTTTTAATTTTTACAGTTAAAGCAAACAACTTATATCCCTGAACTCAGCGTTGCAAGATCTTTCCAGCAATATAAGTCTCTCCTCTCAAAGTTCAAAAATCGAGCAACAGTTAGCATTTGAAACTTTCTGATTTAAAGCATTGAAATATCGAGTGTACGTTCACTGCCTGCTAGAGAGGCTCGCAAATTGATGCATTGAATTTCACTGTCCGCCAGTTAGCTAGGGTCCAAGTGTACACACGCCGCCACTGAGAACGCTCCTATCCCCCACTGGAGAGAAAAAACACTGCCAAGTTAGCAAAATTTTATGGCGCAATCACTTAAAATTCATGCAGATTTTCAGCTCCAAGCAGAAAGAGGGGACAATTAAGATTATCAAAGGTCAAGACCGCCGTTTTCTGCTTTTTTGAGGATCTTAGAAATTAAAATTTCAGAATTAAAATAGCCTATAGCCGACCTCGGATAATTTCCAATCTTCCCATATAAGTTTCAACGCTGAGTTGGCACTATTCAAGGAGGAGTTGTCGAAATGACAGACAGACAGACAAACAACGCGTCAACTTTAGTATATATAGATATGCAACTGACATACAGACAAACATCACACCAACTTTAGTATAAGATAAATATTAAGAGCAATGCTTGTAGCAGCGGCACTGGGACTTAAGCGCCATTTTTGCCTTCCTCTTTTTTCGTCCCGCTCTCCGGATCAGTCGTTGAAAATGCCACATATTTGGCCAGACAGCCGGACAGACAGCCAAGCTAGCTTATGGTAAGGGGTGGGATTTTTTTCCCATCGCCTAGTAAGTCTAGGGATGCGAGCTTTCCTAGCGACAGGATTTTTTTAAGCTGGGATTCGCGCATAATCCTATCCCATATCACGTGTTGTACTTCTTCTTTTTTGGCGACAGCAGTTGCTTGTGCATCTCAAAACTGTCTGCCCGCCTGTCTGTTTGTCCCGCTTCTAGGTGTTAAGCCTAAATCTGCATCTGCATACAAACTGGAGGATGCTGTTCACCTTCATCGGGAATACTAAATTTATTATAGTATTAATGCGTTTACACTTAGTGCACTTGAACTGTTCAATATTTATTTAGAAGGCCGATTTGATTTATTTTTTTAAACCGAATGCGAAGACTTTCCTTAATCCCCTTGAGACTCGCCTCTTAATCCCTTAAAAATCGTCCCTTATCCCCTTGAGAATCGTCCCTTAATCCCTTGAAGAATCGCCCCTTAATCCCCTTGAGACTCGCCCCTTAATCCCCTGGAGAATCGATGTTTAATCCCTTTAAGAATCGCCCCTTAATTCCCTAGGGACTCGCCCCTCAATCCCCGGGAGAATCGCCGCTTAATCCCCGGGAGAATCGCCCCTTTATCCCCTTGAGAGTCGCCCCTAATCCTTAAGAGAAGCGCTCTCTTTAGATGATATGATATGATATGATAATCCCTATTCAAATCTGAGCCCTACAAATGCTTAATCTCCCCTCCCAACACCCCTGCAGCAATCTACAAGAGATCAGCTTAGTAACAGTGAAACTGTTTCGCGAAGCCAATCGCAAGAAGAAGAAAGATCAAAATCAATTAATTGGCGAAGTTCACCTGCCGGTGCACGAGATTCTCAGCCAGACTGAACAATGGTACAGCCTTCAGGCTGGCAAGACTGCTGCCAACGCATCGCCTTCATTGCGAATCAAATCTCGCTATTTAAGCGTTGACGTCTTGCCAGTATCTTGGTATGACGGCCTCCGCGACTTTCTACTGGCAGATTATTGCCAGCTAGTGAGAGTATTGGAGCCCAGCTTGCCTGTCAGGCTGAAAGAGGATCTGGCCTGCAAACTAGTAGCCCTGGCTCATTCTAGCGGCAAATCTGAGTCCCTGGTAGCGGATTTGCTATTGCAAGAATTAGAACACTGCGGCGCTAGCGAAGCGGCCGCTGTTGTAGCATTCCGCGGCAATTCCATAGCAACTAAAAGTGTAGAATATTATCTAAGATTAGTTGGCTCGGATTATCTGCGTTCGGTGCTGGCCGAGCCTGTCACGATTCTGTTGCGTAGCGACGAGTGCTGCGAAGTAGATCCGATGAGAGTCTCTGGCGAGGCCGAGCTCGAGTCCAATCAGCAATCGTTGAGATTATTCGCCGAGCTATTCTGGACTCGAGTGTTCACCTCGGTTGATCGACTGCCTGTCGAGTTCGGACGCCTGTTCGCTGGCATCCGTCAGCGCAGCGATCAGCAGCTGTGCGACCAGCTGGTTGGGGCCAGCATCTTCCTGCGCTTCATCTGTCCGGCTATACTCGGCCCGTCTCTGTTCGGCCTGTGCCAGGAGCTGCCCGGACCGAGGACGGCGAGGTCCTTGACGTTGATTGCTAAAACTGTACAGAATCTTGCCAATGGTAAGCGAGGGGCTTGCGTTTTTTATTTGAATTTTAAATCAAATCAGGAGTGTCAATTATTGTAAAGGAAATTCTACGAACCCACGACAGTGGACGGCAGACCCTAACCTAAGACATAACCCCAATCTAAACCCTTAACCTACCCTAAACCCTAAACTAAACGCTAATCTAACCTAAAGCCTAAACTGAACCCTAAACTTAATCTAAAACCTAAACTCAACCCTAAACATAATCTAAAACCTAAACTCAACCCTAAACCTTATCTAAGCCCTAAACTAAACCCTAAACCTAATCTAAAACCTAAACTAAATCCTTAACTTAATCTAAACCCTAAACTAAACCCTAAACCTAATATAAAACCTAAAGTCAACCCTGAACCTAATCTAAACCCTAAACTAAACCCTAAACCTAAACTAAATCCTTAACTTTATCTAAACCCTAAACTAAACCCAAAACCTAATCTAAAACTTAAAATAAATCCTTAACCTAATCTCAATATCTCTAACTAAACCATAAACCTAACCTAAACTCTTAATCTCTCTAAACCTTAACTAAACGCCTAATCTAAAACCTAAACCCTAACCCTAGACTAAATCTTAACACTAAACCGAAATCGTTGGTAGACAACTTACAGTAAGTCTATTGTCGTGCTTTGCTGCCATAAATTTCCTTGTTGAGGATTTCTCTCTGGCCCCTGAGCACTCACATCTGTTTTTTTAATATTTCCTTGCCTTTCTACTCATAGTAGCTAGATTCTGATTCAAAAGAAAGTCAATAGCCAAGTGGGTTAACGTATTTAACTGTCAGCGCTTTTAAGTTAAGCAAACTTTTTTTGGTTAGTACGCAGCTGAATAGGCTAGCATCACCCCTCAAGGCAGTCAGCAAATAATTAAACTGATCTAGAATGCTTAGTTTGCATAAAGGCGTCCATAGAATCTTGTCTACGTAAGTAGCTTTAGTGTACTACCGATATGTATCAAAAGTAGCTTTAAACAGAACTCTAGATTATAATTAGCCGATATGTATCGAAAGTAGCCTTAAGCTAAATAGCTAAAACACAAACTGACCTCTCCAGGCACCTGGTTCGGCGGCAAAGAGGCCTATATGAATTTTATGAACAAATTCTTGGAGCAGCACCAACAGAACATGGCGCACTTTGTTGCCAGCCTGCAAACAATCCGTCAGCGACAGCCTGCCGCAGGCGGAGCTTCGGCCGACTCTGTTGACGCCAGTTTTGAATTGGCGCAGGCTCACACTCTACTAACTTCAGCTCTGCAATTGTTGCGCAATAATGGGCATCCGGCTTTCTCTGCTGCTGCTTCTGCTGCTCCTGGAGAAGTTGGCGCCGATGGTCAGAAGCGCTGTCTGGACCGTCTGTCCGACCATCTGAACACCGTGTCCGTGTGCCTCAAGCTCAACGTTCCCCCGCAGCCTCTGACGCCATCGCCGCCGCCGTTGCAGCCTCGATCGGCATCGTTGGCTCTGACTGCCGCGACTGCGGCGAATGGCGACTCAGACAGCGACACTCGGCCAGTGAGGAACACGAGCCCGGCGCCGCAGGTTGCCGCAGATCGACAGGTCAGTGCAGTTTTTGGCTCTGTCAGAATCGAACTTGAAAGCTAATTTAAAAGAGGGCCATCGAGCTGGCGCCCGCCCCACCTTGTGACCCGTTATGGAGATCAATAATTTTGCTTCAGGGCGCCAAAATGAGTGCCTGTCTGTGGCGCCAAAATGAGTGCCTGCCTGTGGCGCCAAAATGAGTGCCTGCCTGTGGCGCCAAAATGAGTGCCTGCCTGCGGCGCCAAAATGAATGCCTGCCTGCGGCGCCAAAATGAGTGCCTGCCTGTGGCGCCAAAATGAGTGGCTGCCAGTGGCGCCAAAATGAGTGCCTGCCTATGGCGCCAAAATGAGTGGCTGCCTGTGGCGCCAAAATGAGTGGCTGCCAGTGGCGCCAAAATGAGTGCCTGTCTGCAATTTAAATTTATTTAAATTGTTGTACAGATTGTTATACGCAGTACTAATTAGATGGCGAGGCATTCTTAGAAAGCTAAAGTTACTCGCTCCGTTTACCCGTATAATTTTATCTCGTACCTACCTATGTATGTTGTTAAAGCCAAGTTGTAATCAATTGTTTTCAATCTTACCCTCCTTACCTGTGTACGTTGCAAAAACCAAAATTTAATCAATCGCTTTCAATCTCAATTTCTCAAATCGTTCTAATAAAATCCTGACGATGCACCATGGCGTGCGAAACGCGTTGAAGTTGTTAGAAATTGCAATCATATTCAAATGTTGATATAAGCTTTCTATTTATTCTTCTCACTAAGCGAGGACTCTACCAGCAGAAATCAATTCCGGTTTCTATTTTCATTATTTAGGAAACCGCCGCCTCTACTGGCCGAGATTCTCGGCCACTGTCTGGCGCTTCAGCCGTCGTCGGCCACAGCCAGATCCAAGAGGATTGGCGGCGGGTGCTTGACGAAGCCGCCGCTTCGGCCGCCGCCACGGTTGCCAGCGCATCGGCCGCTGTTGCCGCCGTCTCCGGGGTCAGCAGCAGCGCCGGAAGCAGCAGTGGTTATCAGAGCGGCAGACTGAGAAAGCCCCAGCAACAGCAACAGAAGCAACAACAGAAGCAGACACAGCCAGACCCATTGAACTGGTCAAATGATTCTCGAAATTCTCCGCTGCAATTTCACAATCCGTCTTATCAGAAGCCGGCCAGCGCTTTGGTATTGCCAGCCCCAGCTCAGCAGCAACAACAACAAGCGTCCGTCGATTCTGCTGCTTTTAGAAGAGACGCCAACAACGACGAGGATGAAGAAAGCAGCGATAGCGACGCCAGCAGCAGCGAACTGGTTGCTTCTAGTAGCGTCGGAACCGGCACTAGCAGTACTAAAAGCAGCAGCGAAAGCAGAAATCAGAAATTGCAACAGGAACAACAGCAACCGCCTCCACTGCCGCCACATAAAGTTCGAATGGGTCTCCGATCTGTACAGCATCCGCATCATCAACCCCAGCAGCAGCAGCAGCAGCAATTGGCCAACTCTGAACTGCTTGACCTTCAACGCGAATTGAACGAGACCCGTCGTCAGCTGGAAGCCACGGAAGCTCGTCTGCGCTCCAACGAGCGCGAGAAACTCCAGCTGATGGACGAATTCCGACGCGGCGCCAAGGAACGCCAGCGCCGAGAGTTGGAGAACAGCAAACAGTTGGCTGAGATTATGGAACGCCTGCGGCTGTTGGAGAATGAAGCTAAGGCTAGCGGAGCTGTTAGTAGACCGGTTTGATGTATTGCAGATTTATTGTAGATATTGATATTGACTTTTAATGGTTTACTAAATTAGGCTTTAGGCAATCAGAATGAAGGCTCTATATGAAGTCGGGAGCTTATGTGTTTGTGTGCAGGGTTGGTTATGTCTATGGTAAAATCTCCTCTATGTGTAGCGTGCAGGATTGGTTATGTCTGTGGTAAAATCTGCTCTATGTGTAGCGTGCAGGATTGGTTATGTCTATGGTAAAATCTGCTCTGTTTAGCGTGCAGGATTGGTTATGTCTATGGTAAAATCTGCTCTATTTAGCGTGCAGGATTGGTTATGTCTATGGTAAAATCTGCTCTGTTTAGCGTGCAGGATTGGTTATGTCTGTGGCAAAATCTCCTCTATGTGTAGCGTGCAGGATTGGTTATGTCTATGGTAAAATCTGCTCTGTTTAGCGTGAAGGATTGGTTATGTCTGTGGCAAAATCTCCTCTATGTGTAGCGTGCAGGATTGGTTATGTCTATGGTAAAATCTGCTCTGTTTAGCGTGAAGGATTGGTTATGTCTGTGGTAAAATCTGCTCTGTTTAGCGTGAAGGATTGGTTATGTCTGTGGTAAAATCTGCTCTGTTTAGCGTGAAGGATTGGTTATGTCTGTGGTAAAATCTGCTCTGTTTAGCGTGCAGGATTGGTTATGTCTATGGTAAAATCTGCTCTGTTTAGCGTGAAGGATTGGTTATGTCTGTGGTAAAATCTGTTCTGTTTAGCGTGAAGGATTGGTTATGTCTGTGGTAAAATCTGCTCTGTTTAGCGTGAAGGATTGGTTATGTCTGTGGCAAAATCTCCTCTATGTGTAGCGTGCAGGATTGGTTATGTCTATGGTAAAATCTGTTCTGTTTAGCGTGAAGGATTGGTTATGTCTGTGGCAAAATCTCCTCTATGTGTAGCGTGCAGGATTGGTTATGTCTATGGTAAAATCTGTTCTGTTTAGCGTGAAGGATTGGTTATGTCTGTGGTAAAATCTGCTCTGTTTAGCGTGAAGGATTGGTTATGTCTATGGTAAAATCTGCTCTGTTTAGCGTGAAGGATTGGTTATGTCTGTGGTAAAATCTGCTCTGTTTAGCGTGAAGGATTGGTTATGTCTGTGGCAAAATCTCCTCTATGTGTAGCGTGCAGGATTGGTTATGTCTATGGTAAAATCTGCTCTGTTTAGCGTGCAGGACCAGAGCATACCGCTTGATTATCTCTAAAAGTCTAATTTAGTGTCAAAAAGTGCAATTAAGTATAAGTCGCTGAGGAAGCACATCATTCCTTGTATATTCGATAGCAAGAAAGTGCGTTGTGTACCTTTGAAATCCACTGCCCAAAATTTGCTTTCTTGGTTCCGTAATATTTAACAGTTTGCTCTTGTATTTTTGTTTTGTTAACAAAAAAAATATTTTTAGTTCATAATTTTATCCTTCTATATAAATATGGTCTTGTGATAATTAGTTGGATCTTATAATGTACTTTAATTAAATTTGCGCTAATCTTGCACTGAGCTCCTACCGTCATGGAAAATTTAATTTTATATTTTATCGATTTTTATCGATTTTATCGAACACGGCGAAAAAAATGGTTAGCTGCAATGTACTTTAGGTACCTCGCATCGCTTTCACCGCACTGTATTATAAGTTCTTCATTTTGTCCGTGTCATATGCTAGTGTAATTTTGCATATAACTAACTATTGGCTTCATTTTTATAACATAGTTGACGCCATCTCACTTAATTAATGAGTACTTACGTCACCGACCTTGTATTGTTAAGTGTTATATGTCGTTTCTTTCGATGTATTTATATTTTTATATTTACTTTGTTTTGCTATTTAACTATGTAAGCGTGCAGTAATCATCTGTTAATATGTAACAGTAATTAAGCTGTACATGGGTTTCAGTATAATGCCAGAATCTCATATTTCCATATTTTAGGCCCCTAAAGTTCAGTCTGCAAATTTTAGGGAATCAGTCAATTGGCTAAGGTCTAATTAGATATTTTAGAGGGCGCCATATTAAAATCTAAGAGGGTGCCAAATTGGAATCTAAGAGGGCGCCAAATTAGAATCTAAGAGGGCGCCAAAATAGAATCTAAGAGCGCGCCAAATAAGAATCTAATAGCGCGCCAAATAAAAATCTAAGAGGGCGCCAAATTAGAATCTAAGAGGGCACTAAATTTGGATTTTAGAGGGCGCCAAATTTGAATCTAAGAGGGCGCCAGATTAGAGTCTAATCGGGCTTCAAATTACTCGTAGAAATTTTATCATATTTTTGTTTATTACTTGCAAACCAAGTGGGCAATCTCAGTCCATGTGATTTTCATTCGTGTGTTTTTGTTTATGTATTTTTTAATTCACTGTATAACTTTTCATCTGTAAAGTAATCTGGTTGATTACGTTGTCACTAATTCCTCACATCAGTATAATTATTATCGATGATACTTAATTATGATTTTAATATTTGAAAGTGTCGTAAATAAAATTGTCCTGCGCTGGCCTGTACAAAGACGGGTCTTGATCATCCTACTATCTCGAAAATATTTGTTTAACAGGCCATTCTCAATGTAGTTTAACAGTTTAGCATGCCATTCTCTATGTAGTTTAACAGTTTAGCATGCCATTCTCAATGTAGTTTAACAGTTTAGCATGCCATTCTCAATGTAGTTTAACAGTTTAGCATGCCATTCTCAATGTAGTTTAACAGTTTAGCATGCCATTCTCGATGTAGTTTAACAGTTTAGCATGCCATTCTCAATGTAGTTTAACAGTTTAGCATGCCATTCTCAATGTAGTTTAACAGTTTAGCATGCCATTCTCAATGTAGTTTAACAGTTTATCATGCCATTCTCAATGTAGTTTAACAGTTTAGCAGGCCATTCTCAATATAGTTTAACAGTTTAGCATGCCATTCTCAATGTAGTTTAACAGTTTAGCAGGCCATTCTCAATATAGTTTAACAGTTTAGCATGCCATTCTCAATGTAGTTTAACAGTTTAGCATGCCATTCTCAATGTAGTTTAACAGTTTAGCAGGCCATTCTCAATTATTAAAAATGAGTCAAATGTAATCCGCAAGCTGAAATGAAGTTAAAGCAAACAAAAATAGAATTTATTGATATTATCGAGCACAACTGAAAACTTAAGTGTTAGCAGTCGATGTGATAATATATTATCAATTAAATAGTTTCGTTACCAATTTATTTTTCGATTTGTTAAAAGCCCACAGCTGCCATTTCGATTTTTAAAAAAGACTTTAACTATAGCAAATATTTAAAAATTCGTATGTATATTTTAATTATTTAAAAACTGGTAAATTTTTACATTTAAAACTAATTAATAAAATTGTTCGCCTCGGCTAAAACAGATTTTTATAACTGAGTGCGAAAAGACTGGAATGTTGGGAAAAGGACATTTAGGTTTATATAGATTCTCTAGATCCACTTTATAGCAACGAAGTTTTTGACTCCATAGGCAATAACTACAAGCATATTATAATTACATTTACTATAATTCAGACTATTAATTATTAATAAAACTATAAATATAGCTTGAATTGAGGACAGCTAAAACAGAAAGACGCCACACTCGAGTTTCTTAGAAATGAGCTGGAGTTTGTTAAGGAGCGCATATTAGTCGTATCGCTGGTGCATTTACTATGCTCTCGAAAACGCATAGCCCTGAATGGCGTTTAGCCATAGACAAATTCTGTCTATAAAAAAATGACGGTACGACAAATATACGCCACGTTCCTTACCGAATTTCTAAGAAAATCGATCGCAGCGTCTTTCTTCAGTTGTCTATGTCTTGAACTGATTACTATAGTCTATGGCAACTAATATGCTACCCCTTGATTCTATGTTGAATTGCTGCCAATGGTAATTAATAAAGACCAATGCAATGCAGCTTTAACGAACTTTTTCTCAAATTGATTTTCTCTGCCGTTGCGATAATAACTCTCATCATACAAGTACAGGTACAATAGTTACAGGTATGCAGCAGGTACATGTACGGCTAAAACAGCTTTATGATAATTTGAGTTCACTGCCGCTCAGGCCACCGCCTGCGGCCCAGGCTTGTCCGCTTTTGCCTGCACCGGCAGGTACAGCTTGAACTCTGCCGGCAGTTCGTCCTCGGTGTACAGTCGGTCGCTAAAGTACACACGACGGATCCGGCAGTTGGCGTGGATCTGGGTGGGTATTTGAGGATGAGGCAACGGTATATAAAAAACCAATGGTAGCTGATAAAAAGATTACTAATGGATGGCTTTCTATAATGGTTTGTATGTGTGAAATCTCTCCCACGCTGTGACGCACCAATTTGAATGAAGATAATGTGCAACCGACAGCTCAGCCGCAGCTATTGCGCGACGCATCTGAAGGCTGCATACGGCCTGTTCAGTCCAAGGACTGGAAGGGGCCACACTCACACCCTCAATTACCCCAGCTAACGCTGGCACCCATTTTACAGCTGGGTGAACTGAAGCAATGCAGATTTGAGTGTCTTGCTCAAGGACACAAATCATTCCAGTGCAGGGATCAAGAATCGAACCCTCGACCTTCAATTGTCGTGAGTCCGACGCTCTAACCACTAGGTTACAATCCCTTCAGCCCCCTTGAAAAAAATTCATGCAATTGTAATGACTTTACAAACAAAACAGATATATCTAGCTCTATTAAAAAACTGATTTGAGCTACATGTATTTTTACCTGAATTCGCTGCGTCTCAATATAGTTAGTGCCGTAGGCTCGCCTGGTGAAATCGGACAGGTTGAACTGGATCTGGTTCCAGCCTTCGTCAAGCCTCATCGGCATGGTACAGATGAACGGCTTCACCCGGGTGGTGCTCTGATAATTGGAGGCTCGGAACCGCCGTCTGACGTTCTTGTCGTCAAGGATCTGAAACATCGATTATATATGCATAGATTTGTTATAACTGGTATACAGGCACTCAGTCTGGATTTTGGATTTTTTGTCACGTCACTGAGGGGTGCTTATTTCATCTGGGGCGACACCATTTCGTTTGACAGGGCGCTTTTTCAATGAGGGGGCGCCATTTCGTTTGGGGAAGGGCGCCATTTCATTTGAGAGGCGCCATTTCGTTTGGGGAAGGGCGCCATTTCATTTGAGAGGCGCCATTTCGTTTGGGGAAGGGCGCCATTTCATTTGAGAGTTGCCATTTCATTGAGGAAGGGCGCCATTTCATTTGAGAGGTGCCATTTCATTTAGGTGGCGCCATTTCATTTGAAGGGCACCAAAACTACCACAAATGAGCGCCATCTATTGCCAGTAAGTTTTTAGAAGCCAAGCCCCCTTGCCCTTAGCTAAGCCCCTGTCGGTTACATTGCATAAAGTTAGGCTTTCTAGCTCGTATTTCTAACAGCAATAAAGCACATTTCACTGTCTTACCTGTACTTCAAATGTAAAGTACTTCTTCAAATTCTTGATGATCATCACAAGGAATGGAAGCTTAATTCCAAGTGTTCTGCCAGATTCTTTGGGACATGTGATATATGTTGTGCTGACATTAGTGCCCATAATTTCCAATACAAGTGATTGAATGTCATTGTCTGTAATCCTCTTGATGTGTCCATTTTTTACCTGAAGTTGGAAAGTAGAAATATTTAACCTTAATCATAGGTAAATAAAACCCAGTATTTTACATTTCAAGTAAAGTATTTTCATTAAATTTTGTTGTTAAAACTCAAAATAATTATAAATTTCAATCCAAAATTCTGTTTGAGCAGCAAGTCTGATTATTTCTGCATGACTTAGAGTCAAAGCAGGGATTATATATTTGCACATATTTATTACACCTGTATAAAAATAGTTATACATTTTTTGCATAGAAAAAACATGGAATAGTAATAGAGTCATGGTCATAGTCATAGTCATAGACTTATAAAGCTTTGGGCAGTGTACTATTTGGTACAGAATATAACTGTTTACGTTGCTCAATCGCAAACAGGATGTAAAGATGTTTAACTTACATTTCTATTCCAGATCGTCAACGGCTTACTGCCAATGCTGTACAGTACTGAAAGAAAGCCACTTTGAAATGTATCCTTAAACATACCAATGCCTTTTCTGTACAGAAAGGTAAAATTTCCAAGCAAAGAGCTATTTGTTACAAACAAACAAAAGTTGTCGCTTTGTTACGGAAAGATGTTGAATAACCAGAATTTAAAACAGTGCGCTTGTTGCTTATGGATACCGTCTTTGTACATTAGCTGGGAATTTCCGTTGCCATCGTAAGGGATGCTATTATAATATTTGGTATATTAAACTGCATAAAAATGTTTTTAAATAACAAATCTTTTTATCAAAGTATATGGCTAGTAAATTTTCAACAGACAGCTTGGCTTGTCGGCAATTTTATTATAACAGTTGAGAATAGCTTTCTTCATTCCGTAGAAAAATAAAATGTATAAATTCGTTCACCAAGGGGCAAGTGCAGGCCAATAGACAATAAACGACCCTTCAATTCAGTTACTATACAGTAGCAGTTATTAACTAGTCTAGTGGTTCTTTCATATTCATGTTATATTTTTTATTGTAACTTATTGTGTAACTTCGATATTTAAAAAAACGGTAAAACGTACAGTTTCTTTTTAATACCGATGTATATTGGCTCAATAAAGCATGCCAAAAATTTTATTTTAAATTTAAAAAACTATTTTTGTGTTTTACAAAAATCATTCAAACCAAGGGAAATTTCTTGAAAAAATCAAAACAACATTAATAATGTTACAATTAAATAAGGTTTTAGGCATTTTAAGGAACGCATTTTAAAGGACTATGAAAACTGCTGCAAGAACGTTATTTAAACGAGAAATAATATTTAGGATCATTTTTACAGAAATTCGATTGATATACAGCTATACATGTAATTACAGAAGCATGCATTCAGAATAAACATGAATAGAATAGAATAACTTTTATGGCTTAGCGACTGGTACATGTATACTTATGATTGTATCATATCTAATTACGGGACAATTTAACAATCGGAATTAAAAGTTGCGGGTTTTGATTCGTACTATACAAATAGTTGAAATCAACCGGAAGTGTACAGACGTGATATACATGTGCTAAATCAAGAAGCCTTCATATCATATCATTAGACACAGCTGCATTCATCTGCATTAATTAATTTAATGATGCATTAATTAATAATGCATAATAAGAATAATAAGATAATAGAGATGTCACACTCAGCCGCTCAGCTAGATTTTAAGCACAGCTTAGTTGACCTCAGAGAATCTGTCCTTAAGATTGAGCAGGGTTGGTGAATTTATGTATTTAAGGAAATGAGAGAGCCAAAAAGCCCCACGGAAAGAAAAGTAGAAAAGGGGAAGCGGTCCGGTGTCATAAAGAATTGCAGCGTTGGACAGCTCTCCCCTTCTTCCCCAGCCAATTGATTGAGTCTCACATACACTTCCTCACGCCTCGTGCTCTGCTCAGTCGCTTAAGAATTAAGGAGCCCGCGGACGGACGACAAACTGCCTAGTGGGGATGCTTGGTTGTTGGGG